>JANPWJ010000072.1:0-19108 GCA_027406325.1 Blastocystis sp. subtype 2
AGGCGAAGAGACTTGTTGAGGCGAAGGAGTACTACGAGAACAAGAAGACTTCTGCCTAAGTTATTGTAATTGTTGCACGACACTGGGGTGTTTGTTACAAACCATTGCAGATTACAAATCGAAGGTGATCGTGGTGATGCCGCAATCCTCCTGCTTCTCCTCTTCCGACCTCACTGGCTTGTCCTGCTTCTCGTCCTCCTCCTTCTTCTCCACCTCCTTGCCCACGATGCGCACCTTCAGCATGCTCCCCGTCGGCTCCTCCTTCTTCTCCTTCTCGCTCCGCTCCTTCTCCGCGATCTCCGGCTTCAGCTCGCGCAGCACCACCTTCTTCGCGATCTTCAGCATGTATCTACCCGTCACTCCGCCACGCGTCCGCTACAAGGAGGGCGTGTTGTACACGCTCCGCTGCTCCGGCGTCAGCGACGACACCAGATATCCGGGCTGCTTGTGAACGACCTTCCGGTCGCTGGCGCCGTGCGGCGAGTAGATCAGCGAGCGGTACTTCTTCTGGTGCTCCTGCAGCACCAGCGACCGCATCTTCAGCGCGAAGGTGTTCATCAGCACGTTCTTCGCTCTCTCGTGGACCGCGGCAGCGTCCGTGCAGTGGTCGGCAGTGAGTCGGGTCAGGCGCAGCGTGATGATGTTGAGCACCGTGATGAACAGCTTCCAGTAGTCCTTGATGCCCTGCTCCTGCGGGTTCTCGATGATGCTCTGGAACGTCGGCAGCGGCTCCTCGAGCGCCGGAATCTTGGGGATCCCCCCGCTGGGGTCGTCACTGATGAGCACCTCGGAGGCGATGGAGGGCTGCTGCCCGGCAAACACGCGGATGTCGGTGACGAAGAGGTCCTGGTAGTGCGTGCGCATCTCGTTCTTGAAGGAGCGGAAGAGCTCCTCCACCACGTCCTCCTTCAGGAAGTAGCCCTTGATCAGCCCCTTGTAGAGCTGCAAAAACTCCCAGCTGCCGCCCTCGTCCTTCAGGCGGTACACCTTCCAGAGGTCGCTGAGGAGGAGGAGGAGGTACTCGGCGTTCTTGCTCAGGATCTCCTTCTTCTCGCGGTTCGCGCACAGGATGTAGCTGTTGTTGACCATCGTCAGCACGTCCGAGCGGAACTGGTCCGGCGACGAATAGAACCCGTAGCGCAGGTTGTTGGCGATGTCGGAGAGGTAGCACAGACGCTCCACGCGCTTCAGGTACTCCTACGGATCATCTCGCCGCAACGCGCGTACGAAGGTGTTGGCTCGCGGCACGCGCTCGAAGCACTGCGTGAACGACTTCGCGAGAGGGTACTTCATCATCTCGTCCAGAATGCTCTTGCACTTGCGCGACTCCTCGCTCGTCATGCGCGCCTTGTCCACCTCGAACACCTTCACGCCCACCTCCGGCGCCTCCTTCACCTCCTCGCACTTCACCTCCGCCGCGCTGCCGTTGCGGTTGATCACGGCGCGCGCCACGTCGGCGATGGCGTTGAACTGCTTCTGCAGGTACTTGGCCTCGGCGTGGATGAACACGGAGCCGCGCCCGTTGCTGTGGTAGCGACAGGCGGCGTCGAACACCTCGTTCATCAGCCCGCACCAGTCCTCGAAGGTGCCGCGGCAGTGCAGCGTGTCCAGAAAGCCCATGGGCTGCCGCGTGGCGATGGTGTAGTTCGTGTAGTACTCCAGCGGGTTGCGCTCGAAGTCGAAGTAGGGCTCGTAGCCCGCGAGGCGCACCAGCTTCAGCTCCTCCAGCACCGCCTTGAACTCGGCGGCGCCGGCGGTGGGCGGCAGCTTCATGGCGAGGAGGTTAAACTCGTTGTAGAGGAAGCGGCAGGGGTCGCGGATCCAGTGGATCGGGACGTTCTCGGTGAGCTTGTTGTAGGCGAGGCAGTTGTCGAACATCACGCGCATCGACGCGATGAAGCTGGCGCGGTCGTAGCTGCCCAGCTGCCCCTCGATGGTCTGCCAGCTGATGGGCGTCAGGACGAGCTGCGTGTACTCGGGCTGCTCGACCAGGCGCTCGATGGGCGTCAGGAAGATGGTCCAGCACCAGTGCGGGAAGGACCGCGTCTTGAGGATCTCCAGACAGCGCTGCGCCACCGCGTGCCAGGTCGTTCTACTCGTGAGTGGGCGTGGCGAGGCGTACGGCTGCGTCTCGTACCCGTAGGTGGTGGTCGTGCGCGACTGCGTGCGCGTGATGGGCACGGGGGCGACGAGCATGGGCGCCACGGGCGGCGGCGGGGGCACCTCCTCGTAGGTCATGGTGGGCGTGATGAGCGTGGGCCTGGCCTCGGTGCGGCGCTTCTCCATCTGCTTGGCCTTGCGCTCCGCCTTCTGCTGCTCGATGGCGCGGATGGTGTTGGACGCGCGCTCGGGCATGGCGGCGATGATCTCCTGGAGGATCTTCGTGACGTGGTTGGAGAGCGTGATGGCGGACTCGATGTACACGCGGCCCTGCAGCGCGTCGTACTTGCGCCAGTAGCTCACGCAGTTGTCGAAGAGCAGCTCGAAGTCGGCGACCACCTTATTCATGGTGGAGTACTCGAAGGACACCAGACGCGTCTACGCGTGAGTGGGGCGAGGAAGACGCACGAGGATGGAGCGCAGCAGGATGGGCTTCTTCACGTACTTGTCGTAGTCGGGCAGCTGCTTCGGGTCCACGGCGAAGTAGCGGATCAGCTGGAAGTTGTTCTCGCGCACCTTGTACACGCGCTCGATGATGTCGAACATCACGCGCGACAGCTCCACCAGGTCCTCCGCGTCCACCGACGCCTCCTTGTCCACGGCGGCGATCCGCCGCAGGAAGGCGGAGTGCAGGGAGTACGCCTGCTTGCGGTTGTTCGTCTGGTCCACGTCGTCCAGCATGTTGTAGTACAGGCAGTTCGTGATCAGCGTGAAGAAGTCGCGGCGGAACCCGGACAGCGACTTGTAGCGGCAGTTCTGCGTCTTCTTGAGGATGTCGCGGAAGCAGATGGGCGTCTCGATGAGCTGGTAGTAGTCGGCGCAGGAGCGCGGCACGGGGTCGATGAACAGGTCGTACGCGGGCGACTGCATCAGCTCCTCCACGATCGCGCAGAGCTGGCTGTTCAGCGCCGCGTCGCCGGAGCCGATGGGGCGCGACTTGGGCGCGGGCGCCGCCTCCGCAGCGGGAACCACCTCCG
The DNA here is from genome assembly GCA_027406325.1 of Blastocystis sp. subtype 2. Classification (NCBI taxonomy): domain Eukaryota; class Bigyra; order Opalinata; family Blastocystidae; genus Blastocystis; species Blastocystis sp. subtype 2. The sequence goes on from JANPWJ010000072.1 coordinate 3,138, forward strand.
ATGCGATGGAGGTGGGCACCGCCTTCGGCTTGATGTCCGACGTGTTCAGCTTGATCGACACCACGGGATGCACCTTCACGGACGCCGACTTGCTTATGCGCACCGTCGCTTTGCTCTCCTGCGCGTTTTCTGTGTGTTTGTGTTTCTTCGACTCGCTCTCGCGCGCCGTGGAGACGGAGAAGTCGTCATCCTTCAGGTCCTCCGAATCCTCGCTGTCGCTTATCACCGCCGTCCGCCGGATCGTCCGCTTCGGAAGATCCTCGTCCTCGGTCTTCACGGAGACCTTCTTCGGCGGCTTCTCGGAATCGGCGCTCGACACGGTCACTTTGATGCTCTTCTTCCTCTTGATGCTCTGCTTCGCGACCAGCGACGAGCTCGCTCCAGTGTACCAGTGTTGATGAAGACTGCAGTTGTTCCAGCTGTGAAAATAGGATCGGTACTTGTCCTTCTCGATCTCCCGTTCAAGCAGCTCGCTTACCAGGGAAAGACTCGTACTCAGGTCGAGGTTGTCGTCACTGTTCGCGTAGTACTCGACGTTCAGCTGCATCCACTTCCTCAGGTCAGACAAAAACGACCCGCAGGACGCCTGATTGTGCAAAGTCACCTAATCGTAACGATTCTTCGCTGCCACTTGCGCGGAGGACTCCCGGTGAGGCGACGCGAAGTGTCTTCCCGTTGACATAGAAGCAGCTGCGCGACAATTCAAAATTGGGCACCGTTTGGCAAACCGACTCGAACCACTCCACGAGGTCCAGACAAATATTGTAGCTTTCGTTGTCCATGACAACAACAACCACCGATACAGTCTGGAGCAACGCCGAAAACGACAGAAATCGGCGGGTATTCGCCGCTTCCAAAAGTCGCGAGGCGGGAGAACCCGGATCGGAATCTCATTTTTCTTTTGTATCTTTGCTATTTCGTTCGATATGCCCGTGGTTCTTTCTGAGTTTGCGTTCTCTCCTCTTTTCTCACCTGCAGACACTGCCAGAAGCTTCTGAAGGAGCTTCCCGAGCCCAAGGCTGTGTGGAAGTACATGCTCGCCCTCACCCAGATTCCTCGCGGCTCCAACAAGAGAGGAGAGACCGTGAACAACAAGAGAGTTACTGCCTTCCTGAAGGAGAGAGCTGAGGAGCTCGGATGCGAGACGTACATCGACAAGGGTGAGAACCTCATTATACGCAAGAAGGCGACGCCCGGTAGGCGCATCCCATTCTCGCTCACGTCTAGGTTACGAGGACAAGCCCGTGATCTGCTTCCAGGGACACATGGATATGGTGTGCCAGAAGGACGACAACGTGGTCATTGACTTCCTGAAGGATCCCATCATCCCGCGCATCGACGGTGAGTACCTGAAGGCGACGGGCACCTCCCTCGGCGGTGACGACGGTGTGGGCGTCGCCATGTGCTTCGCTATGCTGGAGGACGAGAACCTCAAGCACGGTCCTCTCGAGGTCCTCATTACGCGCGACGAGGAGATCGGCCTCATCGGCGCTGCCGCGCTCGAGGCTGGCGTGCTGAAGGCCAAGTACATGATCAATGTGGACTCGGAGGCAGAGAACTCCGTGTGCGTGGGCTGCTCCGGCTCGTTCACGCTGGAGATGACGATGCCCGCGAAGCGCGAGCAGGGCGACTACGTCCTCCGCGAGGTGGTGCTGAACAACTTCATCGGCGGTCACTCGGGCTGCGACATCCACCTGGGCAGAGCGCACCCGCTCGTGACGCTGGGCCGCATGCTCGCCAGCGCCGACGAGTGCGACTACCGCCTCGTGTCGATCGACTGCGGAACGGCGCGCAACGCCATTCCCCGCAAGTGCGTCGCGGTGTTCGCCGTGCGCGCGGACAAGGCGGAGTGCTTCGAGAAGAAGCTGCAGGAGGAGTTCGGCCACTTCCGCCACGAGTACGCGCTGATCGAGGAGACCGCCACGTGCACCATCTCGGAGGCGAAGAGCGCGCTGGTCCCCTGCGACAAGACGACCACGCGCCACTTCGTGGACTTCATCAACGTGTACCCCTTCGGCGTGCAGCGCTACTCTCCCGAGTCGCACGACTTCGTGGAGACCTCGGTGAACTGCGGCATCGCGCAGACCCTCGAGAACGGCAACGTGATGTTCACGTCCTCCATCCGCTCCTCCTCGCTGACGCAGATGGACATGATGTACAACAAGATCAAGTCTATCTGCTCCATGTGCGACCTCTCCATGTCCGAGAAGATCGGCGCCTACCCCGGCTGGGAGCCCAACCTCCAGTCGCCGCTGACCAAGAGCATGGTCGCCTCGTACGAGGAGGTGACGGGCAAGACGCCGCGCGTGTACTCCATCCACGCCGGACTGGAGTGCGGTCTGTTCCTGGAGAAGTACCCCTACCTGGACTGCTCTTCCGTGGGTCCCGAGCTCAACTTCCCGCACTCTCCCGAGGAGAGACTGCTCATTTCCAGCGTGGAGCCTCTCTACAAGGTGCTGACGACCTGCATCAAGAAGCTTTACGAGTAACGTGTTTGTTGCAAACAGGGCAAAACATTTTGGCTTGACTCGCCCGTACACGCGCCAGCCACCCCTTGGGCTTGTACTCCTTCAGACTCGTGAGGTAGGAGTGCATGATCGTCGAGTCTCCGAGCTACGGTTCACGCCACCCCCAACGCGCTACTGTGTGCAGACAGTGGAACATCACCTCCTCCTCGCGCTGGTGCGAGTCGAACAAGCTGTCGTTCTGGTGCTTCGCCTCCTGCAGCTGCTCCTCCAGACTCTTCCGCACCGCGTCCAGCTGTTGCAGCTGCACCAGCACCTACGCCTCACCCCCTCGTGCCGCCCCTACCGCCTTGAACTTGGAGGCGAGCTTGCTCCGCTTCTCCTCCAGCTCCGTGCACTTCTAGAGATGAGAGGGCCGTCGCTCCCGCACCGCCACGCTCTGCGTTAGGTCCTCCGTCATCTCCTGGTTGTCGCTCTGCAGCTGCTCGATCTTCTTCAGACACATCATGCGCTCGTTGTCCGCCTGCTGCACCTCCTTCTTCAGCGAGTCGATCTCGTCGTCCTTCATCTGCGCCTTTATCACGAGCAGGTGGTACTGGTCGTAGGGCACCGACTCCGCGGAGGGCTCGGGCGTGGTGGGCGTCGCTTGCGCGGAGAGCAGGTCGCGCTTCAGCGAGGAGATCTCCGCGTTCAGCGAGTCGATCTTCTTCTACGCCTCACTCCGCGTGCCCGTCCCCACGTTCAGACTGATGCACCGCTCGTTGCTCAGCATCAGCTCGTTCGCCTGCTCCAAGTACTCCTTCGTGCTTCTCACGTCCACCTCCTTCGCGCTCGCGCTCGTCTCCTTCGCTGCGCTGGGGGGCGACTGGCTCAGCAGCACGTCCAGCCCCACCGCGCTGCTCGAGGCGGAGACGGGCGAGGACACCGCCGTGTCGGAGGGCGAGATGAGTACTTGGAGCGACTCGTTCTCTACGCGATGAGTCGCTCCACTCGCGCCCACTCTGCTTCAGCATCTCGAGATCGCTGCTCAGCTGCTTCTCCTTGAGCGCGCCGCTCCGCACCTGCTCCTCCAACTACGCGTCACGTCGGATGGTTAACGCCACCTCGTGACACCGCTGCTGGTACTCCAGCACCTCGTGCTGGCTCTTCTTGCTCTCCTCCAGCAGACTCTTCATGCTCGCCTCCTTCTCCTCCAGCTGCGCGCTCAGCTCGCGGTTCTTCTTCATCACCTCGTCGATGTTCCCACGGCTGCTCTGCAGCTCCTGCAGCTGCTTCCGGTACGACCCGCACATCTGCTCAAACTACACCTCATCCCTCCCCGGCACGCACACCTTCTGCAGCTGCGCCAGCTGCTCCTGCTGGAGCGCCAGCTGCGACCGCAGCGAGTTTACCTCGTTCTCGTTGGTGTGGTCCTGGAGCGTCTTCGTCAGTTCCGTGATCCGCGCGTTGAGCTGGTGGTTCTCGTCCTCCGCCCTCTCCAGCTCCTTCTGCATCATCAACAGCTGCGTGTGCGACACCTGCCCGTGACCATAACTCCATACACTCACCTCGCTGCTCGCCGCGCCCGACTGCGAGGCCAGCTGGTCGATCTTCATCTGCTGCTGGAGACTCTCCTTCTTCAGCTCGCCGATCTGTGTCTACTGCTCACCGACTCTCTCCGCCGCTACGGTCAGCGACTCCTCTTCCTGCAGCAGGCGATCGCGCTCCTGGAGGAGGTCGTTGCGCGCCTTCTCCAGGTCCTGGTTCACCTCGTTGGCGTGCACTACCTGCTCCTGGAGGTCGCGAATGAGCTTGTCTAGTCCTCAGCCAGCATCGACGTCGCCACCCTTCTCTTCGATCACGCTCATGTCGTAATCATGGAATCCGGACTCGTCTACGCGTGACGGACAGACGGAGAGCCCACTCGCTCCCTCGACGGGCGTGTCGTCCTCCCAGTCGTTCCAGTCCTCTTCGCCGACATCATTCATGTCCGGGTACTCCTGGAGAATCTCGTCAAACGTTTTGAGAGGCGCATCGTCGTCGTCCTTCGAGTCCGCGGCCTCTTCGGGCTGCATGCTCGCTAGGACTTCTTTTATGAGCTGCATGAGCGTGTCCTGTGTTTGCTTGTCGAGGGACGTGATTCGGCTGATCATTTCGTTGTTCTTCTCGCTCTGCATGGCCACACCAAGGATGAGCTTGACCAAAAACAGCACTTCGGCATTGTCATGTCTAGTCGTCACGGAGCCGCTTCAGCCGTACTCTACATAGATCGCCTTCGCATTAAAAACAGGCTCATCGTTGCTGTCGTCCACAATGTCGCTTTGCATGAAGGACTGGACCGCGTCGAATAGCGCCCGCGACTCCTCCTCGCTGACATGTTCTGTATCACGCACACTTGGGTAGTGGAAGGAGTCATTTCTATGATCAATGTCGCCCGTTGCGCAAACATTTCTTCGAGAACTTGACAGAGGACCAGTCCGTCGTACAGGTCATCGAAAGACAGCACTTTCTTCGCTAATCCGCGAAAGGAGTCAATCTTTGACTTTAGCAAGACGCACGCATGCTTACCCACGTGACGATGGCATGCTCTACCTCTGGTGATACGGACTCCATGGAACGATAGATATTGGGTGCGAAATCGAAGGAAAAAGAGAGGAAGAAATACGGGGGAATCACTGCCATTCCACTATTATCAAATCCTTTTACAGCTCCATAACCGCGGAAGCATCCTAAGATGTTGAATCTACAGTTTCCTGTGATGAAAGGTTCTTTCGCCGTCGTTTTCGCGATTCTGGTAAAGGGTATCTTGTTGTGCACTGACCCATAGGCTTCGGTAGTGATTTCTACTGATTGTCGCTCTTTGAAGGAATGACTCACCTGTAGGCTCTTACAGATTCGATCATTCTCGTGCCAGCAGCAACAAATATATTGTAACTTATGATCTCAGTCCTCTTGTCGCGGATAGCCAGTTTCCGTTGCGTCGCCTCTTCTCATGGCTAGATGGGTTGTGAAGGAGAAGGACCGTGTTGCCCGCAACTACTCGTACGCGGCTCCCTCGGAAGTGTGATCCTCTAGGTATGAGTTCAACATCTGCAAGGACGTGAAGTATCCTCCTGTCTACGGCAACACGGTTAGCAAGTGCGAGAACAGAACCTGTGAGGAAGGCTGAAGCGTTTCATTCGTAGCTACTGGCGAACTGTATCCTGCGTACCAGCTGGACAGAGTGGGCAACTGCTACCATCTCGGCGGTGGTATAGATCGTGACCACATGAGATGGTATCCCATTGGTTTGACGTGCACGCTGTTTTGTGATGGCTAGATCTCGACGACCCCACGACGGGTGTCGTGCTGCAGTACACGGGCGGCAGCAACTACATGTGCAACGGCCAGGACAGAAGCCTTCGTCTGCACCTGTTCTGTGCCAACAACCCCCACACGCTCCCCAACGAGGCGTCCGTCGTGGAATACCCCATGTGCACGTACAACATTGAGATGCAGACCCAGTTCGCGTGCCCCATTTCCTGCGGTGAGATCAACCGCAAGCTGTGCGGTGGCTATGGCGTTTGCGGCTACGACCGTGATATGCAGAGAGCTCGCTGCTTCTGCAATGATGGTCACTATGGCACTGCTTGCGAGAAGGACGGTACGGGCAGATCCGAGTTGAGTTCCTCCTCCTACATTCTTCTCTGCGTGTGCGGCTTCCTGTTCATTGTGGAGATCGGCGTGTAGGAGACGGTGTGGCAATTGACGCGTAGGATGATCATGTGGAAGAAGGTGAAGGGCCTGCGTTTGGACCCTGCTGCCTACGCCAACCTGAATAAGGAGAATATGGGAATGATCAGCAATATGGCTTAATTGTGTTCGCTTATGGCGTGTTTGTTCCAAGAAGCAGCCAGAACTTATTGATTACGTCTCTCGTTCAAAATCTGTAGAGCAAACTTGGCAAAAACAACAGGAGTACACGCCTTCTCGATGAAGGGGTGCTTCAGCATCTCGTCCGCAGAGCCTCTCTTGCTCGGCTCCAGCTCCAAGCAGTGTTTCAGGAAATCGAGGAATTCTGGTGACCATTTGCTCGGATTCTGCACCGTGGGAGAAGGCGACGTGTGAATCATGAGAAGCGCCTACACCTCACGCGTTCCTCTGGCCCCTACACGAAGAGGAGGCTCGCGGTAATACGGCGGCTCGCCGTCCGCCATTTCCAGCGCCGTGATGCCCAGCGACCAGATGTCCACGCTGCCGTCGTAGGCACTGCCGCGAATCAGCTCGGGCGCCATCCAGAAGGGCGTGCCCACGACGGACTTGCGACGGTTCTCCTCCTGCGTGAGTCCGACGGCGAAGCCGAAGTCCGCCAGCTTGATCTCTCCCTTGGTGTTCATGAGCACGTTGTCCGACTTGATGTCGCGGTGCAGCTTGTTGTTGCGGTGAAGATAGGATAACGCCTGCAGAATGTTCTTGCAGACGTAGGCAATGTGCGTTTCGGGGAAGTCAATGTCGGGACCCAGGATCTCCGTCAGACACCCGGTATCCATCAGTTCCATCGCTATCTACGCGTCATTGTGATGGGACGCCGCTACCCATAGCTTGTCTTTCCATAAGTAGCAATCACGGATAGAGACAATGTTCTCGTGATGGCACATACGTTGAAGCGCTAATTCGTTTTTCAGGTTCTTCAGGTCGGACGCCGGCGCCACCTTCAGCGCGATTCGCTCTCCCGTCACGGAATCGGTTCCCTTGTACACCGTGCCAGAAGCGCCCTCGCCGAGGCGCTGGTCGATCTTCACGTACACCTTCAACGGGTCCTCCTCGCGGATAAAGGCGGCTAGCGCATCACTTCCCAAACCCACCCCTACCCTGGCGCAACTCCTCCACAAACTCGCTGATCTTGGGCAGAGGAGCCGGCTTGTCCTGCTCTTCGATGTAGGTAAAACAATCGACCAAAGCCTCTTTGTTCTTCATCGCCATATCTTTGGGAATATTGCTCGTCTGTAGCAGCACCTTCCACTTGTCCGGGAGACCCTTAAGACCTACGGTGACACGCCGCTCCAAATCCTAACCCAGTTCTGAATTGGGATCGATTTCGACGTGGTTCATGCTCTGAAAGTTCGTCGGTTTTGACACCTCGACGGGAACCCCTAGTCGTAACTCCATCGACAATTCTTCACATTTCCGCTGTCTCCTGCCGAAGGAGAACCATCCTGTCGATTTGCGAGTATTCCTTTTGTCCGGAGCATTCACCTCTTCAGCACTGTTCATTATCTAGAGGACCGTTAGGGAGCCAGAGCGTGGCCAAAGCAACACCGTACAAGCGAATACAGAGAGAGGTTTTGTATTAATGAGTCCAAATAACAATCATTCCTTTCGATGGAGAACACGGTTCTACGCCCTTATTTGCAGAGAGCCACTTTTCGTGTACGGGACCGATATGAGGGAGGAAACGATTGCTGTTCGCACTCGTCTGCGCGTTAACAGTAGAAATGGGCAAAGGAGAATCTGAAGGATCTCGATGTCGATGAGGATGTACCGCTCGGCTCTCGCCGCTGAACTGTAGACGCTGGGAGACTACATTTCGTCCATCCTGGCGGACGAGACGGAACCCCTGGAGAGTCGCTTGGACACCGTCGAAACCATCCTTCTCGATTCGACGGAGAAGGTGCGCTGCGACGGGTGCGAGTGAGGAATAGGACGCATCGTCTTTCCTGGAGGCGCTTCAGGCCTTCATGACGAGCACGCACGAGGAGGACGCTGTCGTGGAGGAAGTGAAGGAGAAGAGCGAAGAAGAGAAGCACGCCGACCTGATTCGTGACCAGATCAACCGAGAGCGCTTGGAGGCGCAGAAGGTGAATCAGGGGCGCAAGGCGATGTAGGTATCGTGCGCGGCATCAACGGTAGCAACGTGAAGGAGATGCATCAGCGAGAGAAGATTCTGAACACGTATGGTTTCGATGTGATCGAGGCAGATGCGGATGGGAATCTGATCTACCGCGAGAAGAAGGTGAGGTTGGGTTCGCGTGTTCACGGACAGGAAGAGAAGGACCCTCTGGACGGTGTGAACGAAAACGCGCTTCGCGTGAAGATGGTTGAGAAGAAGAGAGTGCGGGAGAGGGGGGATGGTGATGAGTAGCGCGAGGAAATGAAGGCGCAGCACGACATGGAGGTGAAGAGGAACAAGGAGCTGGAGGCGAAGCGAAAGGCGGACCAGGAGAAGAAGAAAACGGTCAGAAAGGAGCGGAGGGGTCGCGGAGATCGCGGAATGTAACATGCTGTTCATTTATGGTGTGTTTGTTGGAGCAGCGGCGTCAGAAGGGAGGAAACGCGCCAGGATGAGGGAGCATCATTTGGATGCACGACGGAATCCGTGGATGGACGTAATAGTAATGAACGAAGTACAATCAGCACGGAACAATAATCATCAATTTGATCGTGGACCTAATCATCATAATTTGCTACGAATCGTTGGGATGTTCAAGTATTGGGAGTGATAGTGAAAGATAAGACGTAGGAAGGGATCAGGAATCCAAAAGAAGTTGTCTGAAGCCTTGCAAGATGTGAATTGGGGAGCCTCGAGCACCACTATGAACGAAATTGCTGAAGCTACTTTTTACGAGTACTTTGCGTGCGGCGGGAAGAGTCACGCCTAGAGACGACTTTAAGGAGATTTTCACCACCATTTGGAAGAATCTTGAAGTGACCCAGAAGAATTGGAGAGTCATGTTCAAGGTAGTTTGTGCCTTTCGCGTGTTACACTAGGCAATCTCGCTTTTGGAGTATCTCTTGAAGAACGGTATTGCTACGTGCGTCGACGAGACCCGCGATCACATCTACTATCTGCGCAACTTGGAGCAGTTCAGTGTGATGGATCAGGGAAAGGAGCGTGGTCAGGGAGGTACGCTGTGTGTGGTGTGACGTGACCCCTAGTCCGTGATAAGGTCCAGGTGATCATGGCCATGATCGAAGACAACACCAGCATGCAGCTGGAGCGTCAGAAGGCGCGTCGTCTGAAGAAGAAGTTCGCCTCCGTGAAGTCCGTTGGCTCCACGCCCGCGCCCGCGCCTGCTCCCGCCGCCGCGCCGAAGACGGGAATGGGATTCTTTGGCTCCAGCAAGGCTCCCGCTCCCGCTCCCAGCGGTCCCAGCTACAAGGTGAAGGGCGGCGAGCTGGCGGATATTCCCACTGCCGGTCAGGTCATGAAGCCCACGAACTCCACTGCCAACAAGCTGAAGTCGAACTTGAGCTCCTTCGGACACATGGTGGGTGGCGTCATGTCCTCCGCCGCTGCTTCCGTGTCGAGCACCGTCGCGCAGGTGACGAAGAACGAGGCGCCTCAGTACGCGTCCTGTGGCCGTGTCACGCGTAGGGAGCGAAGAATGACGCAGCTCCGCAACTTCAGAGACCTTCCCGACGACGACGCCCCCGTCGAAGAGGAGGTGCAGCCTGAGCCCGAGCCCGAACCCCAGCCCGTCGCCGCTCCCAAGCCCGCCAAGCCCAAGGTGACGCGCGCCACGAAGGAGGCCCAGGCCCTGTTCAACTTCGGCGACGCCACGCCCATGCCTGCTCCGCAGCCGGCTGCTCAGCCTGCCCCTGTTCAGCCCGCTCAGCCCGCTCAGCCCGCGCCTGCTGTGAACCCCACGGCTGCCTCTCTGTTTGCTCAGCCTGCTCCGCAGCCCGCACAGCCTGCACAGCCCGCTCCCAAGAAGGAGGTGGACGAGTTTGACTTCTTCAGCGACATTTCCTCCAAGCCGCTGGCGCCCGCGCAGCCCGCGCAGCCCGCGCAGCCCGCGTCTTCGGATCCGTTGAGTGGACTGGGACTGAACTTCAACACGCCCGTGCAGCAGCAGATGCCGATGCAGCAGCAGCAGATGGCGTACCAGCAGCAGATGTACAGACAGCAGCAGATGCCTATGCAGCAACAGCAGATGTCCACTCAGCAGCAGCAGATGGCGTATCAGCAGCAGATGTACCAGCAGCGGATGTACCAGCAGCAAATGGCATACCAGCAGCAGATGTACCAGCAACAGCGCAACGGATATAACATGACTGGTTTCTAAGGATAGCGATGGCGGTGTAGTTCTGTTTGTTCTGCAGAGTACGATTTGTGTTCCGCACCAGAAAACTGAACATGAGAGCCCTTTCGATCGTTCTTTTCACGCTCGCCGTGGTTTGCTGCGAGTATCCTGCGTTTTGGTGTGGCTCCCGTGTAGAGTGCACAACTACATCAACATCCCCAACTTCTACGAGGTGACGGCCTCCTCCTACTACGAGGCTGGCTACATTGTACGTCCCGCGCTCTGCGTCGCGTTATTCGTAGCTGGGAAAGAAGACGGCCCATCTCATCAAGTACCACATTTCCGAGGATGAGAACATGCAGAAGAAGCTGATTCCGTTCTACAACACCCCCGAGGGAAAGAAATGGTTCGATCACTTCGTGGACACGAACGTAAGGCTTTCTGCCCCGCCTTCCCCGATAGAAGCGCGTGTTCCCCGAGTACATGGAGGAGCTCCAGGGAATGGCCGAGGGTTCGGGCACTCCCTTCTACGAGCTCTTTTTGAACATGCTCCAGGAGGAGTTCGGCTACGTCGTGCCTGAGGAGTTCAAGTTCACGCCCGCCTCTCACTGCTCGGACTACATCCTCAAGACGGAAGACAACTCCATTATTGTTCACAACGAGGACGGCTCCGGCATGATCGACTTCAACAAGACGATCATCGTGAAGGAGAAGGTGTACATCAGTGAGGGTCTCGTTCGCCGCTAAGACGTAGACAACGTTCTCGTGTCGAACTACACCGCCTTCACGTACGCTGCGCAGATTCCCACGGCGGGTATGCATGTGCGGAGAGAGTAACGTGAAGCGTATGGCTGGAACGAGTACCTGGCGTTCACTATGAACTACCTCATGACGAAGACCACGGACGTGGACGGCGTGGGTCGCGTGTTCGTGGGCCGCTACCTCCTCGACGCGAAGAACATTGACGACGCGATGGCGCGCCTGACGCAGTACTCCTTCGCGGCGGGTCACAACCACCAGCTGCTGGACCTGAAGACGGGCAAGCTGCTGGACCTCGAGGTCGCTCCCTTCTGGCAAGTGGGACTGAGTTCTCATAATCATGCGTAGTACGGCGTGTTCGTGTCCACTCCGGGCAGACCGCACTGGCACGCGAACTCCTACAACGTCGTGAACGCCGACGACGTGGGTCTTCCGAACTCGATCGCGAGAGACGAGCGCGCGGCGGAGATGAAGGTTCCCGAGAACCTGAAGGAGATGATCGACGTGCTGGGCGACACGTAGGCGTGGGAGCAGGGAGTGAGAGGTAGGAAGCACCCCAAGTGGCCCATCTACAACGACACGACGCTGAACACCGTGGTCTTCGACTGGAAGACGCGCACGCTCACGATTTACATCGGCAACCCCAAGGACAACCACGTGTACATGACGATGTCCTTCTACGCGTGTTTCTTGCAGAAAACAGCCAAAACGAATTAGTGCTCCACGGGCGTGACGATCTCCGAGATGACAGCTATGCATGAGAGAGCGCAAGAAAAACCACTGACGGTTCCCTTCGGGAGATCGAGTGTGTGGGGGCGCGCGTACTGCTTCCTGAACTCCTCCACCTTGTTCTGTTTGCGGTACTCGTACAGGAAGTCGGTCGTGCCGTCCGTGCGAATGATGCGCACGTTCGGACAGCCGCCCGAGCCCAGGTCGTTGAAGATGCCCGCGTTAATCGCGTCAGCCGCCAAGTCGATGGCTTCGGCTTCCTACGAATCACACCACGACTCGACGCAAACCTCCATATCGGGCTTATATCGGTGTTCCAGCACAGACATAGCGGCGTAGGAGCCCGAGCCAAGTGTATCGTAGGGCAGCGCGTCAACACTACGCATGACGGATGGCACAGAACGCGCACCTTCCCTCGGGCCAGATGCCGTACAGATGGGGACCCTCGAGATCGCAGCCACCGAGAATGAGAGCAGCCTGAATGTTGCCTCCGTACTGGAACAGTCTCTCGGACAGCAGGGTCATGGCGGCAACGAGACGACTCTGCTTTCCGGTTTGGAGACGCATCAGAGCCAGTTGGTTGCTGACGAGTTCCGTGATTTGATCCGCGTCCGCAGCCGTTCCGGCGCCGCAGCAGTATATATTCGGGGCAATGTAGTGAACCTTCATCGTTTCCTTATCGACAATGAGAGACTCTGTGGTTGCTCGCTGATCGGCGGCAATAATCACTCCGTGCTTGTACACCAGTCCGACGATGGTCGTTCCCGTCTTCATAAACGCGGGAGCCACTTTAAATCGCTCTTGAAGCAGCTGATTCCTTAGACGTTAGCGACAATCCCTTTCCGCTCTCCTACCTTGAACTATTTCCGAACAGAAAGCCCTGAGGATAGACTATGCGGTGAAGGGAGGGGAGCGACTGTACAGTTCTGTTCGACGGATTGTGTGTCTCTTTTCATTTCCATTTTGCTATTCGCCGTGATCTGAGCACCCTTTGATTGAAGAAAGAAGAAGGGGAAAAATCGCCCCGTTTTATGGCATTCGGGCCTCTTCGAGGAATGCAGCCATGAATTGTGCGATTACCTCGAGATATACTTCGGGATGGAGAAGAAGTCCGAAGGAGGGATTCTTGCTTCACTGAACATGATTCACCCACGGAGGATATGCAGCGGGATTCTGCATGAAGACGGTTTCCACAGGAAGATAGGAGCGAGCGTGGCAGAATCCATTTTCCATTTTCCTTTTCAGTACTGTTCCGTAATCGCACTCTCCCGGGTTTGGATTCGTCAGAAACATAGATACAGCCGGTCATGTCTGAGTCTTCGCAGCTGGGAAAAGAGTTGGTTCCATATGATGCAGCGGCGCTTCCCTATCAGAGAGAGGAAGACAACGGGATAAGGAACCAGCTGGTTCTGACCTACTTTGTTCTGAAGCTGTGCAAGGCGAAGGGACTGAATATGAACTGTTTCGGGAACGTGATGACCAAACTGTATGCGTTGGCTGCTCGATTGACGTCCAGACTCGATCATCACGTCCTCAACGTGTCCTGCATTCCCCACCGCTTTTTGAGCAAAATCGAGCTGTTCCAAGACCCGATAGACGATATTATCGACGACCTGAAAACGGATCCGTTTGTGAAGGAGCTGGTTGGGCCTACTGTGCGCAGTGACTCCTAGAACCAGCTGATCGATTCCCTTCTCGACAAAGAAACGTGTCCCAGTCCATCGACCTTCTTTCAGGAGTTTGAAGTCGTCGTTTGAGTGCTTCTTGATGCGTAGTGCATCGAGCGCATCGGAAAGGGCGGTTTTGGGAGTGTTTGGAAGGTGCGGAAGTTGTTTGACGAGCAAGTGTACGCCATCAAGCAGGTCCGTGTTCGGTGGTCGTTTTTGCCTTCACTCATCCGTAGGCTAGACAAAGAGGGACAGGAGGCGCTGGAGAACGCTCGCGGTGAGGTGGTGATGCTGTCCTCGCTCCACAACAAACACATCGTCGGCTACTACACGGCGTGGATGGAGCAGGAGTACTGCTGTCTCCGCCTCTCAACCCTAGGTGCGAGAGCACGCTTCTCTTGGGAGATGATCGGTTGTCGCACGAGTGCGTCGTCACGCATAGAAGCGCCTACCAGGAGGAGGACTACTACGACTCCTTCGGAGAGTCCAACCGCTATGGCATCGTGTCTCCGGAGTGGTAGTCACTTCCTTGTCTGACGCGTAGTTCCTTTTCGTCGCCTGTCCCCGAGGACAGCATCCTGTACAACGACTACCGGAAGCACCACCCGGACGCGTCCAGCGGTCATCTCGCCCTCGTCCCCCACACCGCCTCCCAGCCCTCTCAGTGCATTTCATTGTACATCCAGATGGAGTACTGCAGCGACGGATCCCTGCGCGACGTACTGAACGAGGACGTGACGCCTCTCTCCATCCGTCTCGACTTCTTCCGCCAGGTGGGTGCAGTCGAGACGCCTCACACGTAGTTGCTGAAGGGACTGGCGTACCTGCACGACCAAGGGATTATCCACCGCGACTTGAAGCCGGAGAACATCCTGATCCACGAGAACAACGTGAAGATCGCCGACTTCGGTCTGTCGTCGCTGAAGGCGTCGTTGCGCAGTCGTTCATGCATCCCCTTCTGAGCTGTAGAGCAGTTTCAGTGCAAGTACCCCACCACCTGCACAGAGAGAACCGTGCCTGCCACCTGTCGTTCCCCTTATGCGCGTACTCCTTCGGAGAGCTGCGCGCTGGTGGGTGTGTCGCTGTTTTCGGACGACGTGGTTATTGAGAGTCTTCACTCGAGCAAGGAGAGTGTTCATAGGAGAGAGGAGAGTCGTCATGTCTGTGAGGAGAGTCGTCATGTCTGTGAGGAGGGTTGTCACGTCTGTGAGGAGGAGAGTCGTCACGTCTGTAATGAGGAGAGCCTTCACACGAGCAAGGAGAGCCTTCACACGAACAGGGAACATATTGCTGACAACTCCTCAGACTCTCCCTTCATGTCAGAAGACGCGAGCGATTCCTCTTCAGACTCTTCCTCTTCCCAGTCCTCCACGTCATCGTCCTTCTCTCAATCCACCGCGTCCTACGACTCCCGATCATCGTTTTCCGGGGAAGAGGTTTCATATGAGTCCAGCGAGTCAGAGCAGGCGTCCGATTCGGGGACGTCCTCCACGACGGACAGTTTGCAAGGCACGTCGAAGAACCAGCTTGCTCTCAACATGCCTGCCTTCCACCTGACGTCGGGCATCGGCACGACGACCTACTCGAGTCCGGAGCAGAAGTTCTCGAACGACTACTCGACGTCGTCCGACATCTATTCGGCGGGACTCATTCTCGTGGAGTTGCTGATGTGGGGAGAGAAGAGTGTGCTTAGGCATAGGATGTTCAAGACCGACATGCACCGATTGACCGTCTTTCAGCAGCTGCGAGACGACCCGAGCGACCTTCCTCAGGAGATCGTCCGCGAGTACCCGCAGTTTGCGCCTATCATCGAGGCAATGCTTTCTCACATCCCTCACTCGCGCCCTACGGCGAAGGAGCTCCTGGAACTGCCTCAGTTCGGAAAGAAGACGACCCGAGAGCTTCTCTCCGTCATTGAGGCGAAGAACAAGACGATTGAGGACAGGGAGAAGCGAGTAGGCGTAGCTGGTGGTAATTCCCCGTAGATTCGTGAACTAGAAGAGTTACTACAGAAGCAGTCGAAGGCGTGATGCTGTTTTTCCTTTTCATTGCGGTTGTTTGTTCCAAGGTGATCAAGAAGTGCATTTCAGATACGATTCTCGCTCCTTTTCAAGTCTCTTGTGGATGGAGGATCCATGCCTATTTGCACCCCAGTGTGTTGTTAATCACTTTCTAGTCATCTGGTGACTCAAATAGTAGCTCCAAATCGCTGTTTGTTGAATGAAATGAAAAGGGATTTCAACTAGGGGGGTCATGAGAGAGAGTGAGGGAGAAAGCCTGGTGTAAATACTGGAATCGCATCGACACCCACCACATAAAACGCATGGCTCGTTTGCTCACACTTTATTGACGATTATCAGTAAATAATG
>JANPWJ010000074.1:0-15623 GCA_027406325.1 Blastocystis sp. subtype 2
CGGGATGAGGACCATTCTTCCAGACATCCTCGCGCTCGTCCTCCTCTTCCTCCGACTCGTTGTGCACGCCCATTTCGTCGATATCCACCTCCTCGAGATCATCTTCGGGCTCTTCCTCCTCTTCCTCTTCCTCGTCCTCGTCTTCCTCTACCTCTTCCACCTCCTCGTCCTCCTCTTCTTCGTCGTCATCGAAATCGTCAATATCTTTGTCACGAGGCATTTCTTTCTAAACGACATTAGAATCATCATCGAACCGCATTAACGTCCATTCCCAACGCAACTCTGCCCTACGTTTCGAATCAATCAACTCAAATAAGCGATTACTGGGATAACGATCTCAACTGCATTTACCTTAATGACGCTCCTGTCCTAATTTCCCTGCGTAAGCGCCATACAAATAAGGGGTATTCTTTTCGTCATTGTCCCCTCGATTTCGCTCTCGATAACACATTTACTACCCTTCATTCCAGACGCATTTGGACCCTTCTAAACCGATGTGTGCACTTTGCTTCTCCAACCCTTTGCATGGGTCGTGGGTTTTCTCTATTGTTTGGTTTTGGGGAGTGTGACGAGTATTGAATCGACCTCCCTTTTCTCTATCGATTGCCATCACACACAGTCCATTTGTTTCGATCTGCGCATCATCAACGAAGCGCGCTCTTCTCCCTCCCGTTGATTCCACTCCCTCCGTAGAGCACAACGCTCCTTCCTTTCGCTCTCTTCTCAAGAGACCGGGTTTCTCCATTTCCCCGTTTGTTTTCTCGTTCATATTCCTTCCATACTACACGATAATGCTCTCCACCGTATTCGAGCAGGGTATTTCTGAATTGTGCCCCATGACTGCCCCTTTCTTTGGCTTCATGGGCGTTGCTGCCTCGATCATCTTTGCCAGTACGTTTCTGCCTTTCGCTCGTATTACGCTGTGTAGACGTCGGTTCGGCGTACGGAACGGCTAAGGCTGGCGTCGGTGTATGCTCGATGGGTGTCTTCAAACCCGAAGCCGTCATGAGAAACATGCTGCCCGTCATTATGGCCGGTATTCTCGGTATCTACGGACTAATTGCCTCCATCATTATGGTGTACTCGAGTTCTGTCTGTACGCGTCCTTCACCCGTAGTTTTCCCTGTGACGAACGGTATCACGCACTACACGAGCTACGCTGGCTACGGCCACCTCGCCGCTGGTCTCAGCTGCGGTCTTTCTTGTTTGGCTGCCGGTATGTCCATTGGTATTGCTGGAGATGCTGGTAGAGTCCCTGCGCGAAGAGTGAGGCATAGGCGTGCGCGCTTGCGGTCAGCAGGAGAAGATTTTCGTGGGTATGATTCTGATGCTGATTTTCGGAGAGGCTCTTGCTCTGTACGGTCTGATCGTGTCTATCGTCATCGTCACCGTTACGGGTTACCAGTGTTAAGCTTTGTGGTCTGTTTGTTTTAGTTCCTCCCGGTTGTGTGGATCAAACACGCTCTATATTACATAACCTTCTTGGAATTGACGTGGGTCGAGAGCTGGATGCTGACGGAATGCGTGCTCTGGCTCGGAGACAGCAACTATCCCTCATCCTCCGTCCTCTTCCCTACCGACTGGTGCATGTCGTCTCCCTCGCTCTTCCGCGACCGATTGAACATGCGCTTCGCGCTGTACCGCTGATACACCGTCTGCGAGGGCGGCGTGTACGAGGAGTACGTCCCGCTGTAGGAGCTCGGCTCGGCAGCCTTCGACGGCGCCTGGGGACGGATGTACGTGGAGAGAAGAAGAATGGAGAGCGGGAAGATTTCGGACAGAAAGTAGTAGAAGAAGAAGTACATCGTGCTACGCGGTGAGTCCCGAGGGGAAACGCTACGATGCGTACAGGTGCGAGCCAATCATGTGCATGCTTCCGTTCGTGTTGACGCTAAGAGTGAGGCGGGAGAGGCGACTCAACTCGAAATCGAGCACGATCACGTCCAGAAGGAAGAGACACTCGAGAACCGCGCGCAGAAAGAAGGTAAAGGATGAGATCGCCAGGATGATGAACATCTACGCGTGAACACTGCAAACAGTCCGCACTTTGCGTATCACGTTCTTTGACACCTCGATGCGCTTCATTTCCCTGTAAATCTAACGGTGAAGAAGAATGCCCGCACACACCTGATTGCCATATCCCACGAGCGCAAGGAGACAGAACACGCACAGTCCGGTGAGAACAAGACTACTCCGTTATGCTGTGGCGCATCACACACTGAACAACCCTGATCATCGTGCTAACGTCAACGAATAGGCAGCAGAGGACGCAGACAAAAACGAGGACATATCCCTAGACTCAGAGAAAGAACGGACAGCCCACGGACATAATCACGATGATAAACACGTGCCGAATTGCGGGCTGGGACAATCCCAGCAGTGCGTAGTAAATCTGGACGAGAAACACCACCTGCAGGGAAAGACTACGTCAGACCCAATCAACGCACGCTACCCCGTCACAAAAATCAAATTCGTTATCTCTTCCAGCATGGTTATGGCAAACTCGCGACAGTAGTCGGGGAGAATCATAAACACGTGACAACCAATTCTACGGGTGACGTAGTTGATGGCAGACAGACGAAATCAGCCGAAACAGAGACCCGATAAACACGAGGAGGTAGATCGTCTTACGCACTTCGCTTCCAAGACTCGTGTCACTGTGACTGATAAGTTCACGTTAAGCAGTACATGGAAAAGGAAGTGGAACAGAATTCCAGGGCAACAAGGAGAATGAAAACAATGTAACAAATTGCCTCCAAAAGAAGCAGTACATCCCAAATGGTGAATGTTTTCATGATCTCATGTCCTGTGTGGGAGGAATGCTGAAGACACTTCCAGTACTCGAATACGGGGGGCGTGGGGGAAGGAGTGATTTGGAAGCAGAGTGTGACAGACGGAATGGAGAAAGGGAGAGGAGGACTGTGGAACGAGATGATGGCGGGATGAGGACTCATCTCGTTTCTTCGCCACATCGTTTATTGACGTTGGTTTCTTACCACAGCCACTTCCATTTCCAACGCTACTCAACACCCAGTGATCCCCCACTCCCCCCACTCTTTCGTTCCTCGTTACGAAATGGAACAAAACGCATTTTCCATTTCCAATTCGTTGCGAGAATGGCATCCTCGTATCGCGTTTCTCTCTATCTATTTGCGTTCTTGCTTCTCCAGTGCGTTACTCTCGAATTGGAGTTTAGTGAGTGCACAACGGAAGAGCAGGCTATTGACTGGGTGCGCGCGAAGATTGAGAACAACGAGAAGATCGACAAGAACACGATTTCAATCGTCGCCATTGTCCTCCACGCGTAAACCCTAGGCCGTGCAGCGTTCGTGGTGGACGGCTGCGGAGCACCTTGTGACGGCTGCCGCAGAACAAAAGGTTGACATTTCATCCCCCTTTGCTCGTTCCGCTGCGATCATCAAGTCCAACCTGCAGAAGATTCAGAATATGATCAACCGGAACGGAAAGGACTGGGCGGTGATTCATCCCGCGTTCCAGTGGGCGCAGGGCATGAACGATGTGTGCGCTTTCCGCCCCCGTTACGTCTAGATCAATGTAAACATCAAGTACGCTCACAAGTGGGATACGCCCGCCACTCTCGGCTGCTCCGTGTCCAACATCACCTTCTCTGAGAAGGCGGTGTACGTGGAATCGAAGTGGTAAGAGCTGGTCGCAGTTTGTGAACTGTAGTCCGTCTACGAAGAAGAAGTTCCAACTGAACCTGGCGTTGTTGAAAGAGTTGAATCCCGAGGTGATTCTTCTGTGATCGTTTGACGGATAGGAGTGCCACTGGAATGATGCCTCGGTGGGTCGTGTGGTGCTCATGATGAAGAAGAAGGAAAGGGGTCACTGGGACAACATTCTCGCTGTATGTGTTGTTTTGTGGATGTGAGATGTAGAAGGGAGAAGCGATTCCGCGCAACATGCACACGTGGTGGTCGATGAAGGATCAGTTGGAGAAGGAGGACGAGAACACGCGCAAGTCGGAAGAGAAGAAGCGTGAGGAAGAGGACAAGAAGAAGAGAGAGGAGGAGAGGAAG
The DNA here is from genome assembly GCA_027406325.1 of Blastocystis sp. subtype 2. NCBI lineage: Eukaryota > Bigyra > Opalinata > Blastocystidae > Blastocystis > Blastocystis sp. subtype 2. Next base: position 4,041 of record JANPWJ010000074.1, read on the forward strand.
AAGGAGGAGGACAAGAAGAAGGAGGAGGAGCAGAAGAAGACGGAGGAGGCGGAGAAGGCGACCCGTGACGCGATTAAGGAGGCGAGCAAGGCGGCTGAGGAGGAGATGGCGAAGAAGGGTGCTGAGAAGAAGGTCTCAGAAACGAAGAAGGAAGAGAAGGTGACAGAAACGAAGGAGGAGAAGATCTCAGAAACGGAAGTGAAGGCGGACGGAAGTGTAAACTGAGCCTGTTTGCAACAAACACCCGAACACTCAATAGTCCATCGGCTGGCGACAGAGAGGACAGGTGTGGCTGTTCGACGTACGGAACCACACGCTCAAACAGTTGCTATGGAACACGCCGACGCACTGCGAACAGTGCTTATCCGGCAGGGAGTGGTTCGTCGGATGAAGGACGCAGTAACAAATGGGACACGGCTCGACGCTGTTCAGCTTGTCCGTCAACATCTTCGCCATCTCCACCACCGCCGTCGCGGACGACGAGTAGCGACTCAGCCGCTGGCGCAGACTCACCTGCCATTTCATCGCGTCCTTCGTCTTCAAAAACTCCAGCTGGTCCGAGATGTTCTACCCGTCACGCCTCGCTCGCACGCCCACCGTCGTGATGTCCAGCGGGTACAGGTCCGCGTGGTCATAGCAGATGCGCAGCTCCGTCACGCCCGTGTGGATCGCCAGCACCACGCGCGTCCCGTCGCAACTCACCGACGCGTCGTCCATGCCCAGCTCCTGCAGCCGGCGGTTGAGCTCGCTCACGGGCGACGCCACCACCGCCGGCGTGATGTACAGCTGGAAGTAGTGGACGAAGGACATGCGCAGCGAGTGCGGCAGCGCGTCCAGGTCGTTGATGTAGAACGACTGCACGCGGAACGGCAACGCGGTGGACAGTCTGAATAGCGTGTACGCGGGGAGGTGACTCAGCGGGTTGGGGAGAAGGAGCGGGAGAGGAGAAAGAATCGGGGCAGGCGGCTGCATATGACCCTGACCCAATACCACCTACGCGGCTCTTCGTCGACTGCGAGGTGAAGGGCGTGTGGCGCGCGATCTCCAACAACACACGAGTAAACACTCCTTGCTGCGACACCGCGTCCACCAGCGACGTCATCGCCTCCGACAGCACGCGCCAGTGCTCGTCCTCGCCGTCCAGCTGCTCCTGCTTCTGCACCTCCATCACCGCCTGACTCACGATCAGCAAAAACAGCATCGATTTCTGGAAATAGCCTTCTACGTGTTACTCACCGTCTTTGCTTTCACCCTTTCCAAGTACGCCCACCTCCTGCTTGAGCGTCTGCAGGACGTGGAGAAGGTCGCACTCTACGCGTGAGTTCAAATACGGGGGGCCACTCGACTGGAGGACGTAGAGGACGCACACAGTGGTGTTCACGACCCTCTTCATGTCGTGGCTCTTGAACACAGTCAGCCAGCGGTCCACCAGCGACGTGGTGACGAGGCTCTGACTACGACGTGAGACCCGCTGAGAGCGCGGACTAGGTGGAGATGGACTTCACGATGCGAGCGAGGAGGTGGTTGTGACGGTAGCACGGCGCCTCCTTGCAGTACTCCTCCAGCACCTCCGTGATCTGCGAGTTAAGCGTGAGTGTGAGCGAGTTGAACGCCGCCTCGTCCACGGTGAATGCGTTCTGGTCGTGAATGCGGTTCATGTTCTTGTAGAAGCGAATCGCTACGCGTGATCATGAAAAACGGGGGATACCCCAATCCGGATGGAGTTTCATGATTCGTGACAGCGACGTCGCAAGCGTCCACAACTCGCCCTCGAACAGCGAGGTGCACTCCTCGTTCAACGCAAAGCACGACATCAGATCAGTCACGAAACACAGCACGTGGAAGAGAAGTTCGTCCTGTCGCGTCCGCAGCGCCACCACGCTCTCGCGCACGATCGACGCGTCGTTCAGGGCAATCGTGAGACGGCAGAGTGCCTGCTTGATGCGTACCAGCAGGTCGCGCTCCTCCTGGGAGAAGAACACGTACTTGTTGAGGAAGATGCCAGCGCGCGTCAGACGCTCCACCAACTCCTCTCCTTCTCCCTCCTTCTCCGCCACCTCGCACAGCGCGTGCAGCGAGGCGTCGAATGCGGCGAAGTACGTTGTGGTGAGAGGCGTGTCGTCGCGGAACGAAAAGGCGTCCTTTCTGGAACAGCACACCTTCTTCAGGTAGCGATGGAGGAACGGCGCAGGAAGCGGTGCGGCCAAAAACGCCTCGATTTCTGACACGTGAGCGACTTGGAGAAGAAGACGGTTCGCTTGAAGCGTCAGCTCATATTCTAGCATTGAGAGAAGGAGAACGACCGAACTCTCCGAAGAAGAATCAATCGGATCGAACACCTCGCAACACTCCCGAATGAGCGACGGCGTGAACGGATAGCTATCGATCTTGTTGTTGATAATCATGCTACGCGTGACCACTGTACAGCTACATGACATGTTCTCCACGGCAGCCAGCACGCAGCACGACAAGTGACCCAGCGCCGTGAGGTGAAGCGGGTTCGGCAGCGTGAGCTCCAGTTGGTGGACCACGCGCAGCAGATTGGCGTAGCTACGCGTGAAATCCGTGGGGTGCCCCAACTTGCGCTCCTCGCGAATCGTCGCGACCCAGAAGGCGTCGGACTCCAGGAGGGCAACAACGGGCTGGAGCGCGGGCAGCAGGGGAATGAGCAGAACGACCGTGGCAGTCTGCAGGTCACACCTCAACACAAGTGTCACGTCGGCGTCGGACAGCGAGCGCTGGAGAGAGCTGGTGATGTAGTCCGTCAGCGCGGTCTGGAGACACGCGTCGTGGATTTGGGCGAGCTCGGAGACCAGCTGCTGCTCCTCCTCCGTGAGCGATCGGCCCTTCCTACGCGTAACCCGGAGAGAAGATGCCAACAGCGCCTGATTCACCAGTGTGGGCAGCTTCTGGTCCACCGCAGCGTTCTGACGCACCTTCTCCTCCTTCAGAAGCTCCATCACGAACACGGCGTCGTCGGCGTCTCGCTCCAGCACCTTCTGCAGCACGGAGTCGTCCTCGCTCGCCAGACAGTTCATCGCAATGGCGTGGAGATAGTTCGGTGTATCGTAGTGGATACATGAATAGAGTGTGGCGGCCAGAGATGGGAGTGCTGGCGCGAGATCGGAGGTGCGCAGAAGCGAGAGCAGGAACGCCTCGCGGTTGTCGGTCAGCTCTGTGCAGCAGGCAGTGAGCGTCGCCAAGACGGCGTTGGCGAGGTGAGGGAAGGACGAGGTGTCGCGGAACAGGCTGATGAAGACGAGAAGAGAGGAGAAGACGCGAAGGGCTTTGGGTAACCGACACCTCCCACACTCACTCGCATCGTCTTCCTTCTCCACCCACTTCTGCACGATGTTGCGTGTGAGAACCGTCACGTGGCGACACGCCTCGGCTTCGAGGAGACCGCCCACATCGCTCCCGATCTGTCTACTCCTAACGCAGCGCAGCCGCCCTCACGGGTTGGGGACCAGGAACAGCGTGATTTGCTCCATGAGCACGCGGAGCAGCGACACGTCGCGCACCGTCTCCGTGTTGTAGGTCGTCAGCAGACGCGCGATGCTCTGCTTCAGCGTCGCGTACACCTCTGTAGGGAACAGGACCTTCATGGAGGAGAGAACCCCGAACACGGCGGGCGTGGCGGGGGACTGGAGCGTGGACAGCGACGCGACGAAGAGCTCGCGCAGCGACTCGAAGAGGGAGGGACGCAGCTTGAGAAGGAAGGTGAAGACGGAGGCGATCTGCTCCTTGTCGGCGCTCGCAATGTGACTGAAGAGGAAGGGGATTTGCGCGGCGAGCGCGTCGAGGCACTGCGAGGTGTTGTCAGCGCTCTCACCGCCCTCGACAAAGGTGGCCAGAATCGGTCTCGCGACGAGAAGGAGCTTCTCACACTCCTGCGCCTGCTTCAGAGGCTCCAGCACGCCGTTCAGAATCGTGACGAACCACTGCGAGAGCGACAGCGAGGTGTGGGGAAGAATCCAGCGCGAGAACACCAGCACGACGAGCTCAAACCGCTCGCACACCACCTGCGAGGCGAGCGTCGACCTATTCCTCACCACCCCAAACGACCCCCACTTTTTCATCTTGCCGATGAGCTGCGCTGTGTACTGCTCCACATCGATGCCCTCGTAGACGCAGTCATATCTACGCTCGCACGCCGCACACACATCTACCTTCTCGACAAACTCATCCACAGTCCCAGAATGCTGTTCAGGTGCTCGCGCGTGGGCTCCGGCTTGGAGGGGCCGTTCTCGAAGAGCAGCTGGCGAATCGCCTTCCTGAACTTTCCCTCCAACTGGGGAGCGGGGTCAAACAACTCCCTCCAAGACAGCGTCTGAGCGATCTTCATGCACAGCGAGAGCGTGTACGCGTGACCCGTCTCGATCACCTCGGCACGGCTGTTCAGCAGGGCAGTGCGGTAGAGGGAAACGGCATTCTGCGAAAGAGGAATCTTGAGGTCAAGCAGGAATGTGTACACCAATTCCGATGTGGTGTGCAATCTCTCCACCGACTCCTCAAACGACTCTACTCCTCACGCTAATGGGAGAGACAAACCCGATTCTTCGTGGTGCTGGTCCAGAACGGAAGCATCCACATGGAGAAGCGATTCGGCGAATTCAAGAATGTCGTCGAAGTACTTGGTCCTCACGACCGTGCGACGCTCCTCGGGGATCAAACGCTATCCGTGAGAGAAGAAAACGGCACGCACGAGGAACACGTCGTTACAGAGCTCCTTGACAGACTTGTTCGTGTCGCACAGGAAAATGTGAAGAGGAACGATAAAGAATTTCACAAAGCGACCCACATCCTTGCCCAGAATGGTTCCCACCTCCAGCAGTACTATGTCACACACAGACAAAAGGAGTACCATTATTCACCTCCGAACGGACGAGGAAGCTCTGACAATACAACGCCTCATTGTAGTAGTAGCAGAACGAGGGCATCATTTCAATCACCTCCTCCTTCCCGCACTTGCGGATCACTTCTTTCATGTCCTTCAGCGCCTAACAATGAAGTCTCGTTCAAGCCGTCACTCGTAACCGTGTTACAGCGCTCTTCTTCGACAGCAGTTTCAACTGACTGCGATACGCCTCGTTGGCTCCGAAATACACTGCACATTGCGTGTTGCTTCTGGGAGTTGGCGTATTCGGCGACACCGAAATATCGATTCCGTTTAGCAAGCTCATATCGACTCCTTCCATGGGAGACAAGGAATTGACGAACGCAATGGACTGACTGCTCTTCGCCGGACCCTTGTCACCCTTCGCTCTACGGTTTCCTTTGGAGCTCATTATGAAAAGAAATTGGCACAGACTCCTTTCTCAACGAAACTCCCGGGGCGTTTCACTCACCGATTTGCAGCGCAAGTGGCATCATTCCGTACTGAATTCCGTGGTATCTTGAGGCATACCATAGATTCGTTCGTTGAAAGAGCAGCAAAGAGCCGTATTGTGACAAACTATCCGATTTGAACGCGCAAATGAGTTCAAGAGTACGATCAGCGGTGCGGTGGGTGAAGCGTAGCCTGTACCCCAGAAGAGACCTGTCCGCTACTCAGTCATTAAGGCTGTGGGGAAAGGCACTTTTGGCGTCGTTTACGAAGCCGAGGAATATGGCACTGGACGCATTGTTGCCGTCAAAAAGGTTTTCCAAGATAAGAATTATAAAGTACGTCGTGTTTCGCCCCTTTGAGCATGCAGAATCGCGAGCTCTCCATAATGCGGCTACTGAATCACCCGAACATTGTCACGCTCCACAACTCCTTCTACTCCGAAACCGAGAATGTGAGCATTGTGTGAGCCCGTTACCCACAGGGAAGTGAGTATCTCCATCTGGTCATGGAGTACATCCCCGAGAACCTATATCGCTACAACCGGAAGTACGTGAAGGCTCGAACGCTGATTCCGATGATTTACGTAAAGGTGCGTGTGTGCTTCGATTTCTTTCACTTCTAGCTATACACCTATCAAATGTTTAAGGGCCTGGCGTACATGCATTCTCTCGGCATCTGTCACCGCGATATCAAGCCCCAGAACATCCTCATCGACCCCAAGACACACATCATCAAGATCTGCGACTTTGGCAGCGCGAAGCGTCTCTCGCCCGATGAGCCGAACGTCTCCTACATTTGCTCGCGCTATTACCGCGCGCCTGAACTCATTTTCGGAGCCACCAACTACACCGTAGCCGTCGACGTGTGGAGTACTGCCTGCGTGGTGGCCGAGCTTCTGACGGGCACTTCGCTCTTCCCTGGGGAGAACAACGTGGACCAGATGGTCGAGATCATCAAAGTGTTGGGGACCCCCACCGCGGAGGAGATTCACTGCATGAATCCGAATTATCATAGCTTTAAGTTCCCCAACATCCAGAAGAAGGATCTGAACGAGGTGTTCTCTCCGTGTCACGATGAGCTGGCAATCGATTTGATGCGCCGTTTGCTGGTGTTCATTCCGGAGAACCGTCTCACAGGTGAGGAATGGGAGTGGGAGTGAGGTGTAGCGGCTCAGGTGTTGCAGCATCCCTTCTTTGATGATCTTCGTCGCACAACCCAGCTGCCTGATGGAACGCCTCTTCCTGCTGGACTGTTCGACGCTGAGTAACATATGTTCTATATACGATGGGGTGTTTGTTGGGATTCATTGGTTTCTTGGGAATAGCTGAGGTGTTGCTAGTGATTATTAGGAAGGAGGTATTTCTTGTGAAAGGAATAGTTACATCAAGCAAAACACAAGAAAAGGACTACTTCTTAAGATTCTTCACGTTAAAGTAGTTCAACATCTCCAATTCCATTTCGTGCGTGTTGGGAGCGCACAGAATCAAACTATGCAACGGCTTGCCGAAATCCACTTCACGAAGCTCCTTCAGCGTACCGAAGCAGATGAACTGATCCGGCTGTCCGACACGCGCCAAACCCACCGCCAACGCGTCCGGTCCACACACTATCCGTCAATGTCCAAGATGGATCCCCACCTCCCTTCTTATGCTTCTCCTCCACCTCCAGCAATTCATCGATAGCCTGGTTGCACGTCATAAAGCGAGGAGGAAGGTACACGGTTCTTCCCTTCATGAGCTCCTTGAAATCGGGCTCCTTCACCTTGATATCTACAGAGTGAGCGGAGAAGTGCAAGCGGACCAAGAAGACACAGCGTGTGGAGATCAATACTGTGATTCTGGACAATACGCTCGTAGAAGCTATCCGGTCTCCACGTCTCGGTAAAGAAGCAGAGAGAGACCGTCTGGCCAAAACGGTAGAGTTGGAGGCCACAGCAGCTGCACGCATTCATAATGGAGGCGTTGTGAATGACTTCAATGTCGATGTTGCGCTCCTTCGCTCGAATCCAAAGGTCGCTGTGCGTCGTCGCTCTTTGCATGAACGGAAGAAGGCAGGACAAACCCAAAGACGTCACCAACGACGAGGAACGCCGTGTTGCACACTGCAGCGCTGTCCAGAATCATCTCCGCGTTGGACTCCACGAGATCACGGTCGGCAACAATGACAGGGTGGCCGAAGAGCTCTTCCTAGTCCTAATGCCAGTGCGACGGGTGTACCAATTTCTCCGTTCCCACGCCGAGAACAGACGTGTAATTCTCGAGGAAGATCTTCTCGCACGACTTCACCGCTTCCAATCCTCGCAGCGTGATGTCCTTTTCGTTGCCTAAGCCGAGACCGATGAAATAGAGCATGGTGGGGTGATTATTTGGGGAAAGGTGGGGTGGGGGCCCAAGGAATTGGGTAGGTGTAGGGGGAAAGGGGGTGTGAGAAGAAACAGGGGAAGGAAGGGAGGGGAGGGGTTAATTGAAATAGCGTTGGAGGGCTCCGGCATCTAACAGTCAACTGATCACAGAAGGATAACTGCTAACTGTGGCGTACTCCTTGCAATAGAATAATGCAAGTTCTCCTAACACAACATTACTAAGTCTAGGCATATCTACAACAGTGATTGTCTCCTTATTGACGTACTCTTAAGAGTAGCGTAGCGAGGATAATAAAAGGAAAGACCACTAGAAGTGGCAGTGAGAGTAGTTAGTTTGGGTAGGTCTATGCATGACCCGAAGGAAGAGATAACACTTTGCATAATGAGAGTGGCATCCTCATATGGACCCCTGCCATCCTTATAAAACGACAACGCACCACCACCCATTTGAATGGACACTAATTCTGGCAGGTCTATGCAATGAAATGTACGACAAGCAACTACTATCAAAAACGATACGATGACAATAACGAAACGCAGTAACTCCAAACTTGAGATATTTGAGAGAAGGCAAATCTGGTTATCACTCCTTATGAATAATCACACTCTTCAACTCCAATGAAGCACGACGGAAATTGTCATCACGAGCACGACCCATAGCACCCATTTCAATCAATTCCAGAGAAGGAACGTTTTCAATAATGCAAATAGTATAAGAATAGAATGATAGCATGCCTACTCTCAATTCTCTAACTTTCGGACAGTTCCTCAAATAGAACTCACCGTTTGCAAGAAAGCAGGAGTCTCCAATAGTCACACGTTCCAGACTATCCAATCCAGAAAATGAAACACTATCAGTCTCCGTAAAGCAATTGCTCTCCACACTAATCGTTTCCAGTGAGGGCACACTACTGACCTCAAATGTACCATATTCCGCGAAGGCGTAATCCTCAATAGTAACCTCCTTCAAAGAACGACAATTAGTTAAATGGAAAGATCCTCTTTTCTCTGTAAAGCTGTGATCACCAACCACCACCCTTTCGAGACTCTTCATTCCACTCACTCTAAACGTGTCTACATTAATGAAGCACCCACCACCAATATCAATCAATTCCAACGCGGGAAGACTCTCAAGCGTTAACACATTGAATCTAGCAAACGCGCCATTACCAATTCTCAGTTCAGTTAGTGTTTTACAATCCTTAAGAATGAAACTACCTTCAGCTCCAGAAAAGCTGTCTCTTCCAACACTAACTCTCTCCAAGTTCCTCAACCCCGTGATCTTCAATTCCTTCACATAAGAAAAGGAATTCGACCCGATGTCAATACTCATCAAATCCTTGAACCGAGTGAGATCCAGCACTGTGAAGTCCTCAGTATTACACCTGTTGCTTGACACGTAGATGTCTGTAACGTCCTCCGACACGGGATCATCACTCCAACACTCGAGCGGGTCTTCAGGCACATCGGGACTCTGTGTTGGGTCTGAAGGGTTTGATGGGTTGTTAGACGGCTGTTTGGTTTTCATGAGGAATAAGACAGCTCCAACCAACAGCAGAATGACCACCATGCATCCCAACAACAGACACGTCCAGCAAGAGGAACGGCAACCCCCCTTTGAGTTGCCTCGACTTCGCTTTCCACGCTTCACGTCTCGTGGATTCAGGAGAGGGCAGTCTATTCATCACGGCAATGATACTCTGTCACTCTTGACTGTGATCCTGCTGTTCTCAAAGCATCCATCCCCTCGATCGAGCTTCTCCAGCTTCGGCAAGTCTATTCACTCACTCCACTCACACTCACCCACTCTTCAACACCACATCACAGTGCTCGCTCTTCACTCCCTTCAACGCTCCCGCTCCAAGCGTCATCTCCTTCAGTTCGGGACAGTCTATTCCTCACACCATTCACGAAATCAAACTCTCCACCACCGTGTGACGACTCTTCTCGAAACTGCCACTTCCAACACACACCGACTCCACACTCTTCAACTCCTTCAATACCAAATCGCACTCCTTGAAACACCCATCGCCAATCATCACACTCTTCAACCCATCCACCTCACTCAGATTGAATCGCTTGAACTCCTTGAAGGACTGATTCCCAATCCTCAGCGACGCCAGTTCAGGACAGTCACTCACAACCAACTGACTATCAACACTCTCGTTCTGGAAGCTCTTCTCTCCAATCACTACACTCTTCAGCTTCTTCAGTCCCACCACACTCACTTTGCTCACATAGTTGAAACACCCATCGCCAATCGTCAACTCCTCCAACTCTGCAAAGCGAGACAAATCCAACACCTCCCTCTTGTAGTCATCACAACCATTCACGACAATCCTCTTCACATCACTCGGCAGTGCGTTCCACTCCTCCGCGCTCTTCACCGCCATTCCCTTCCCTCCCCCGATTGGAGAAACCTGACGCACCACCGTCATTCCCACCAGATTCGTACTCTCCGTCGTCTTATCAATTGGTCCCGCGTTCCCAACTCGCTTCGCCAAGTCCAACAACAACGATGAATTCCCGTTCTTGACAATCCTCTGTACAGCGTCCTTCACGAATGGATGCTAAGTCTAAGCTCATATCGAAAGAACTACCTTCAACAACTCCGCCACCGAGGCTCTCTTATCCACCTCCTTCACCAAGCACCTCTTCACGAAGTCGACCAAATCACTCGACCACCCCGACGACGTGAGAGACGGAGAGTCCTCGAAGCAGATCTTCTTCACCACCTGGTGTGAGTTCATACTCCCGTAAGGATGCTTGCCCTCCGCCATCTCGATGATGCTGATTCCCAACGACCACACGTCGCTCTTCAGCCCAGTACCACCTTCATACACTTCTGGAGCCATGTACAACTCCGTGCCGCACATGGTGCTTCGCTTAGAGCACGAATGCTCCAACTGCACTGCCAGACCGAAGTCACCCACCTTCACAACGCCGTTCTCCGAGATAAACAGATTGTCGGGCTTGATATCCTACGAATCACCATCCACCTGAACGGATACCCTGTGCATCACGTTCTTCTTATGGAGATAGTTCAGCCCCAGCAAGCAGCAGGCTACCACTTCTCTCAGTTCATTCTCACTCAGATGATTCCCGCTCTTCAGATACGAGGCGATGGAACCGCAATGACAATACTCCATGACTATCTACAACTTTACCTATTTCACCCATCCCCAACCCAGAGCTCGCTTTCATTTCGAATCACATCGTAGTATCTCACAATGAACTTGGACTTGAATTCCTTCAGCAATTGCGATTCGCTTGGAATCTCCCCCTCATTCATCACCATTTTCACTCTCTTGATTGCCACCAAGTCGTGAGAAGCAGTATCCAAGGCCACATAAACCTCACCGAATGCACTACGTGATAACCCCAGACATGTGAGAATACCCTTCGCCAAGCTTCTTCTTCAATTCATACGAATTGTTGGAGTTCGAATTCATTGCGAGCAATAGACAACGTAAACTATTTGTGACTCCAAGTAAATCGGAGAAACAAACTGGATCCTCCGCATCCATTTCGGGGTTTACCTAATCGAGCCCGTTTTCCTTCCACAACACGGATATAGAGTGATTCTGCGATCCCCTTCTCATAGCGATCATTCATTCTGACAGTCTCACCATTCCCAAACCAACTCTCCCAGGTAAATCCCCATAATCAAAAGAAATAACGAACTCAATTTGAAAGCTCAAAGCAGGGCAATCACAACACCAACCACAACTCACTCCGTTCAAGCCTCTAAACCAACACTTCTTTATCTCCCACCATACCACAGGCACTCACGCCACCCCTCCACCCCATCTCTATCCCCCTCCATCCCTATCCTCCCTGTGATCCACACCCTCCCCTCATTCTTTTCCCATGGACAAATTCGTCAAAACAC
>JANPWJ010000075.1:0-52497 GCA_027406325.1 Blastocystis sp. subtype 2
TTGGTTTGTGTAAGAAGTTGTCTTCGTAGTGTGGCTCTTTGTTCGCACACGATCCTCTCGCACTCTGCTAACAGCAGTACTCCATGCCTAAGTATTCAATAAGAGAAGCAATAAACTGAATCAGCCCGTTCACTCCGTATTTCGTTTGGAATGGATCATCCCCTGAAATGCGTTGGAATTGATCTGGGAACGCACAAGTCGTGTCTATGTCTCAAAAGAGGGGATCGCTTCGAGATGGGGCCCATCTCGAATATAGCAGGCCACAACTGGATTTACTCGACTGTGTATTACAGACCCGGGAAGAAGTGCGTCGTATCCTATCAACCAACCAAGATCGATAAGGACGCTGTCGTTCTCACGGATACGAAGCGTTTCTTCGGGAAAGTGTGGAGTGACAACGGTGTGAAGGAGGATAGGACGCGAGCGCCGTATGCGATCAGGAATGATCACGGGAGAATATCATTTCCAGTGCCAGATGAAAGGAAACAGATCACTCTAACCGATGCGAGTGAAATCGCAACGACACTGCTGTTCAAGATGCATGATGCCACGAGGGACATGACAGGCGAATCCATCGACTACGCTGTTGTTGCACATCCCACCACATGGTCGATCACCCAGAAGGAGCAGCTGAAGGTGTGCGCAGTGCAAGCCGGATTCAAGTACATCAGTTTAATCGAAGAGCCAACCGCGACTGCCTACGCCTTCCTGGGGTTTGACTCTCCCGATGGCTATTACATGGTGTATGACTGGGGCGGCGGCACGTTCGATCTGAGTCTCGTCCAGCTGGAGAAGGGCGTGATCACGGTGAAGGCAACGGACGGCAATCCGCGACTGGGCGGCTTCGACATCGACGACCTCGTGTTCAACTACATCCACGAGCAGTGCGTGAAGCTGTTCGAGGAGGACGTGTGGCCGAAGAACAATCGTAACCAGAGCGCCATTGCGTGGGAGTGCAAGGTGCAGAAGGAGTTGCTGTCGATTGAGCAGGAAGTGACGGTGTCTGTGACGGACGACGATATCATCTATCTCTCTCGCAAGGAGTTCGAAACACTCATTTCGACACGGGTGGAGGAGACCGTTGCGTTGTGCCAGCGCATTCTATCCGAGAACGGACTGGGTGTGAGCGATGTGGAGAAGGTTATCCTCACCGGAGGCATGTCGGGGATTCCGTTGGTTCAGAAGCGCATGATGGACGTGTTCGGTGAGGAGCGCGTGGTTGTGGACAGCGATCTGTCTTCGACGGGCGTAGCGAAGGGAGCGTACCAGTATGGCGAACACTTCCGTCCCTTTAATCGAGCAGAGGAGGGGGAGGATGGAAGGATGCTTGCTCTTATGTCGAGCAATGTGTCAGGAACTATGATGAAGGGCGATGAAGCCCCACTCACACCAGACAAACCAACCTTAGTCGACTCCTTCCCTGACAACATCTACATTGGCGTGTGCGAGAACAACAGACAAGTGAAGAGGAGGGTGTTGGAGAGGGGAAAGCCGTACAGTACAGTGTTCTCGTCGCTGATTCAACTGGCTACGAAAGAGACGCAGATGGTGGTGAACGTGTACACGGGGAAGAGTGAGCATGCGACGACCTTTGTCGGTTCGTTCGTGTTTGAACCCTCGCCGTGCACGCTCGTTACGCTAAGGCTGCATTGCGACCAGGGAAGGTACATCGTGGTGAGCGCATCGTGGAAGAGTAACGGAGAGGAGCATCCGGTGGAGTGCCGCTTCGATCTTCCTTCTTCTCTTACCGTACTGTGCGACAATACGTTTTTGAAAAGTGTAGAATAGCGGTTTGTTTGTTCGGTAGCGCGCCTTTCTTCTCCTCAATCACTGCGGTTGATTATCAAGGAACAACCGAACACAACCTCCCAAGCGTAAACACATTTCTCTACACTTCTTTGGGATCCTTTGTATGCGAAAACGCTTTTGAGACAGCCCAAAACCAGTGAATGAGAGTTCGTATGGTGTTTGTTCGTGATTCCCACTCTGTAGGATTGTTGTTGCTTCTCGTCGTGTCCATGGTACTCGTAGTTGACTATGGCAACGTGCTCGTTGAGGGGTTTACGTTTTCCGTTGGTTCGATTCTTCACGTGTGATGCATAGGAATCGGACGTAGGGATGCCGGACGAACGGTACAGTGCGCTGGAAGAGCAGAAGACGGTGAGCAGCCATTACCGAGTATTGAATCGTCCGCAAATGAACAAGCACTACTACTGTGGAGTGAACGTCGTTTGCAAGGAGAAGAGCGCGCGGAAATGGAAAGACAGGGTGTCCTAGCCGGAATCAGAATCGAAAGCGCCCGTTGATTTATGTAACATAGTGTGTGAGCCGTGTTTGCTGAAAACAGGTCAAACCACAAGCGATTCTTATTCCTTCTTGTTGTGCTTCTTGGAGTAACGCAGATTTCTCAAGAACTTGGGATCGACCTAGGCGTCACGAGGAAGCAGCAAACGAGCGTACACCCTTCATGCAGCGAGCACGCTGGCGGAGAGGCTTCTTGATTCCGTTCTTGTGATTCTTGATACTCTGGTTACGAGCCGTATGATGCTTTTGCTTCACCATCCTACTCCAGGGTGAGTAATCCCGATCTTCCACCACTGACCCGAATACAAGAAAGACGGAGAGGGCGGTGACGTCCCATCACACTTACTCGAATAAAGAACACTATCTGTGGATAATTCTGAAGGAAATAGAGGAGAGACGCGATAGCAGAATGTCCCTAAAGCGATTACGAGTGACAGCATGAATGTTGGAATAGGGGTCCTGTCGGCGCAAAAGGGTGATTCTCAAATCGCGCGATAGGGGATGAGTGAAATCGACAAGTGACGCTGATTCGACGAGTTGATGTGCAGACGATACAAGGAAGCGGAGCACGCGCTGTTTCTCGAGTACACTGATCTGAAGGGTCCTCTGGACCGGACCCAAGCGTGCCAGATCATGCAGTATTACTTGCAACAACTGAATTTGGACATATCGAAGAGGAAGTACGTTCATGTCACGGGCTCCAAGGGAAAAGGAAGCACATGTTCCTATGTGGAAGCGGCGTTGCGTAAGCATGGACTGAAGACGGGTGGGAGGAGAGTGGAGACAGTGATGTCTAGGATTGTACACCTCTCCCCACATTCAGAGCATGTGCGAGAGATTCTGCATCAACGGCGTCCCCATTTCAAAAGAAACCTATTTGAAGCACCACGACAAGGTGTGGTCCCGATTGCAGGCGATCAAACAGCTGCCGAGCAATGAGCGACCTCCGTACATAACGCGATGGCCGGGATTCTTCCATTTTCTCACTCTAGTGGCGTTCTCTCTCTTCTTGGAGGAGGATGTCGATGTCGTCGTGTTGGAGGTTGGGATGGGCGGTCGTTTGGACTGTACCAACGTCATCGAGCATCCCCTCACTACGGGCATCACCCTCATCGACCTGGAGCACACCGCCGTGCTTGGCAGCACGCTCCAAGCGATCGCGCGCGAAAAGGGAGGGATATTCAAGCAGGGCGCTCCCGCGGTTGTGCTCCGACAGAATCCGGCCGTGCTCGAGACGCTTCAGGAGTGTGCCAACGAAGTTCGTGGGTGGTGTGGAAGCGAAACGACGAATAGAGTGTTCGTTGGATGTGGTCGATTCCTCCTCCTTGCCTGCGTCCTTCCTTCACGAACTCCCAGCGGACCTGCCTTCGTACTTGCTGGAGAACTTCGCGGTGGCGAACCAGCTGGTGAAGAACGCGCTCCGCTCTTTCGGGATTCCGCAGGACGAAACGGTGCCTGTATGTGCGGGCTGTGACGTGTAGATCATGCGCAGCGTTCTCCACAACACGCACGTCAGTGCGCGCGGTCAGGTGTTGACTTCGACCACCGCGTCAGGTCGTCATGTGACGTGGATGATCGACGGCGCGCACACGCCTCGCAGCATAGCGGAGGTGTGCAAGTGGGTGGAGAAGAAGGGAGTGAAGGGAATGGAAGGTGGTTTCTTGTGGAGTTCATTGTGTAGAGGCTTCTCTTCTACTGTGGTCGTGACAAGAACGCGGCTTCGCTGCTGTCTCAGCTGGTGAAACTCCCGTTGAAGGAGGTGATGCTTGTGAAGGTGAAGAATCCGAAGCCGGAATATGTGTAGGGGAGAGAAGAGGAAGTGAGAGGTAGAAAGGTGGAATTACCCTCCATTGCGGAGGTGTTGGAAACGATGAACGTGAAGAGAGAGGATTGCTGTTTTGAGTTCGATGAAAGCGATTGGCTGGGCTACTTGAGCTGCTTGTGGAGAATCGAGGAGGTTGTGGCGCGGAAAGAGAGAGTGTAGGAGAAAATGGGGGTGGTGATGACTAGTCCAATCCGCATTCTTAGGGACGCGGATGAAGCGGTTCAGGTGATGACTGACAGGGATGAGGATTCGGTCGTTTGCTGCACGGGCTCCCTGTATTTGTGCGGGGACTTGCTCGACGCGTTGGGCTACAACAAGCATCTGTTTCCTGTTTGTTTAGAATTGTCTCTGAAGGGTGGCCCGAATGGGCGCGTTTGTCGTGCTGCAGTTCTTTCTTGTGTGCAGTGTTGCTATTTCCCTCGAAGTTGCTGTGCCGTACGGAATCGTGATTCCTCACACCTGCGCTTCGTTTGGTCCTAGGCTGAATGAAACGGGTTTATTCATATGCATTTGGAGTCATTATCAGGTGTCAGTGGGTTCGTCGCGATTGCCCAACCCTTTTCCAGTTGCGGAAACACGAGCAATCCAATCCACGATCAGATTGTACTCGTTGAGAAGCCGGACGTGAAGAGTGGATGCAGTTTCGCTGAACTCGTGCTTGCCGTAGTTTCTGCTTCCCTCAAGTGACGGATAGTTGCAGCAACAGGGAGCGAAGGCGGTGGTTGCGGCGGAGCGTTCTCCCCAGCCCCTCACGGTGGATGAGCGAGGGAAGGGCGGCAATCCGTCCCACTCGGTTTGAGTGAGAGGAGAGAGTGACACCCAGATAAGGATTGTTGCTGTTACGATCGATTGGCAAGACGCGGAAGCGCTGAAGACGGTGATCGAGACGCATCCGGATGTCGAAGTGATTCTCAACGAAGTGGGACAGAGTGGGTGCTCTTCTCCTTTCTGATGCGGTAGAGAGCGAGAAGAGCAACGGCTTCTTCCAATTCCTTTCTGCTTTCTACGTAATCGTGACTATGTGTTGCTGGGTTAACGCGTAGGCTCTTCTCTTCTCTTGGTTGGGCTCCATCTTCTATTACTCAGACCGTTGCATTGTGAAGCGTCTCCTGCACAAGCACTACAGGAAGTATCGGAGAGTCAAGTCGGTCCTCTACAAGCACTTGAAGGACCCTGAGGCTGTGGGAGATGGAACCTGTCCAATTTGCTTGGAGGGTTTTTCAGACAGGGAGCAGGTGAAGAGGATCCGCTGTGGTCACGTGTTCCACGCGGGTTGCATTGATCCTTGGTTGCTGGAGAGAAGCGATGTTTGCCCCGTATGTCGTCAAAACGTGCTGGATAAACCAAATCGGAGTTACGAGACGGAGTTGGTGGACGAGATTAGTGGCAATGTTGGAATGGACTCATGGGTAGAACGGCAGCAATGCGTGTTTGCGTTTTGGAGAGATTTCATGTGTGTCAATATAATAGTTGTATTCTTCTTCATCTAAACGCGTGTTTGTGGAAAACAGGACTAGCGCTTCATACACTACGAATAAGAGGGAGGGATGAGTCGAACCCTTGTCTTTTCCTCGTTGGATACCACGAGTTGGGCAATCTTCCACGCTGGCATCGGATTGTCGTGATCCAGCTCCGCATTGAACTACACTTCACTTCCTACGTTAGTTCATACTCGAAGGGTGAATTGCCGATGTCTCTCAATCAGAGCGTCTCGGGAGCCATTCGTGGGAAGATTGCACTTCTGTAGGTGCTTCTTGATGTCGCTGGTTTTCATCAGACGGTAGCACAGATTCGGCAGCGGCGTCTTTGACTACAAGTGACTCCAACTCCAGTCACTCACTGTGATCGCATCTGCCACGAACCCAGTGAACGGTTTGCTGTGCCTCGTCTGCAGCGTTCCATCGCAGACGCTCGCATGGGACTAGAATGGAGAGCGGACTCCACTCCTACCTCGATGACGGACTGATCGAAGAAGTCGTGGCATATGGGACACTCGACCATCACTACTGCATGAGAAGTGAATAGCGGCACTTACAGTTCTTCGGAACTCCCTTTTGACGTTTTGGCGGCAAATCCCTACTCGTCACAAACGAAGGAAAGAACCACTCTTCGAACTCATAGCTGCTGTCGGATGTGTCGGATACCACGGATTCATGGGAAGACTTGATGGGTGTGGAGCGTTTGGAGGAGGAGGAGGATAGCAGTGCGGCTGCATCTTTGGCAGTGTCCTTCTTCGTATCGTTCTCTTCGTTTGCTTGTATCTCCTGCGGAGGGAACAGTTGATTGCAAAGCCGGAGCATATCGTTGCGGTGTTCTCGAAACGTGTCTGCGATCTCGTTCACAGTCACGTTTCGCACGATATCACTCTCCGTAGCGGGTTTCCTACAGAGAGGGCAGATTTGTTCATTATATAGGGATTGACGAATACAGTAGGAGCAAAAGCTGTGCCCGCACTTTGTAAGCATAACGGCCGTCTTCATGGTCCCATGGCAAATGGCGCACTTCAACGACTTCTCGATATTCCGAAACGGTAGGGCCTCTTTCGGCCAGTCCGATTCTGTCTCAACGGAATCCAAGAGCGATTCCCAATCCATGAAAGTGAGCGTTCTTTTCCATTTCAAACTGTATTGTGGTGATCAGAGAGAGTGGAATCGTTTCAAAAGACTTCGACTCTTCCGATCATGATCACACTATCCTGGTTCCCATGTATTCAGTTTTGAATTTCCTCCTCCTTTCAATTCATTTCTCTCTTCTCTGTTCTCTTTCAAATGACTCCAGAAATAGGGGGTATTTTTCAAACAAGCCGCCAGAAAACGATGTCTACGCTTGTTTCCCTGCTGAAGGATGTTCTATCCGGTGTTCAAGACATCGACACGGTAGTAGCGTCGTTCAAAAAGGGTTACTTGGATGACGTTGGACTGAAGCGACGCACTAACGAAATAGACGGAGAGTATTGGAGAGGTAGTGAGCGACTATTCAAATCTTCAGCAGTTGTTGGGCGCTCTGAAACGCAGCAAAGACATGTACTCCTTTCGTGGAAATAACGTTATTATTTAGGAATGCCACGAATTCGAGAGCGTTTTGGGATGAAGCTGGAGCGGAATCGATGGGAAATGGGTATTCTCCTCTGGAGGGTCTCCTTTCGTTGTTGTATGTAGTGCTGATTACGAAGGAGAAGTACTCAGGAGAGATTCCAGTGCTATGTGCCGACATGTTCTTTCTGCTCCAGAGTGTTCATTCGTAGCTATTTGAATCTGTTGTTGCTTCCCGGTGCCTATGGTCATGGAGTGTTGCGATGCAGTCTGTACCAGGTGTCGATTTCTTCCATCCTTCACTCCATCAACAACGAGGACTTGTGCCAGAAGACGGAGGCTGTCTTGTTGCGTTTGTCTGCTGACTCATAGTACCGTGTGAAGCCAGTGGCGTTGCTCTCCACCCTTCTGAGCACATTCCCCATCTTGGACGAAATGACGGTGAAGTTCGTCTGGACGGAGCTCTGCTTGCTGAGCTACGAGTGCTGTCTCAGCGGCACGCTTCAGAACTACTCCTCCTCGATATTCGCCAGTCTGCTCTCCTTTGCGCTTCAGAACGAAACCGACGTCAAGATGGGCGAATTGTTGCGAGTGCTGCTGCCCGTGTTCTGCCTCTACCAGGAGGGCCGAAAAATGGACGAAAAGTGCATTCGCGAGAATCGTCAGAAACTCCTCCAAGTCCTCGTCAAAAACAAATCCCCCCAAATGAAGGACCCGATTTACGCGCTGATTCAACGTCTGATCATCAACACACCGGACCGCGTCGACGACCGCAAGAACACGATTGATTGTCTGATGACGCTGTTGTTGTCGCGAACCGAGGAGGAGAAGAAGCGCATCAACACGTGGTTGAAATGTTGTGGTCGTTGTGGGATCGCCAACATTCGCATGTGCACGGTGTGTCTGTGCACGAGTCTTCTGATGAGCAAATACGTGTCGGATTCGGTCAAGTGGCAAAGCGAACACGGAGCGGCGATGGAGGTGGAGGAGGCGGCGAAGACGATGGAGGAGTCGTCGATGGAAGTGGAGGCGAGAGCGACAGAACAGAGAGAGGCGAAGGCGACAGAACAGAAGGAGGCGAGAGAGACAGACCAGAGAGAGACAGAAGCAGACGCGGAGTCTGAGATGGAGAAGGAGGCGTTCACGGGTCTGGAGAAGAGAGCGGTGGAGGATGACGCGTACGAGGAGGAGTGCACGGTGATGGAGCGCGAGCTCTTCTTCGACGAGAAGCCGCTGTATGACGTGTTCTTCTCCCTCGTGCTGGGTCGGTGCCAGGACGTCGTGATCTCCATTCGCGGCGAAGCCATGCACGTCTGGCTGGAGCGCTGTGTTGAGTTGTAGTGCATTGGACTGCTGCTGGGCCACATCAACTCCGTGCCCGACTGCTCGCTGCGCTGCGTGCTGGACGACGCCACGTGCGACGCCATCGTGTCCACCATCACCGCACGCATCAGCGATTCCGCCGTGGTGGTGCGCAAGAACGCGCTGAACGGCTTCGCGGAGTGCATCATGAACGAGAAGCTGCGCAAGTCGATGAACGACGACGCCATCTCCTCGCTCATCTGCGAGATGCTTCAAGACTCTGCAGGTACCTTGTTCTCCTTTGCCTTCATCGTAGCTTCGGTAAAGCGCGCCGCGCTGGCGCTGTATTACCGCCTGGTGCCCATCATTCCCACCCTCACGCCCCTGTTCTTCTCGATCTCGCTGTCCATGTTCGAGAACTCCAACAACACGGACACGGTGATCCTGAAGAACTGTCAGGCCTTCGTCTTCGAGAAGATCATTCAGTGGAAGACCGACCCCAGCGTCACGGACGGCTGGCGGTTCATGGAGTACTTCAACAGCGGGAACGTCTATGTGCTGGAGGTGGGGGCGCCCCCACGATTTGACTCCTAGTCCATCCTGAAGGCGATCGTGGACAAGAACGCGCTGAACCTCCACAACCTCATGCGCAGTTGTATCGCGGCGGTGGAGTGGAGTCAGGAAGAGCAGGAGAGTTCGCTTCAGGACAACGAGTCGTTGCTGGTACAGATGCCACACATTGAGGTGAATGCGTGGCTGTTGTTGAGTCTGATAGCGAAGGTGGGCGACGCGGTGACTCGTGATTCGTTAGTATCATAAGCGGATGGACGTTCAGTTTATTCAGAATCAGTTAGCGGCACTGATCGCCTCGTGCGCCACGTCGCGTTCCGTCGTGCGCGACAAGTTCATTCTTCAGACCGCTATCCACGTCGCGCCAAAGATGGATGAGAAGACAGGTGCGGGTGGAGAGGGCGTTTCATTCCTAGTCAAATCACTGTACGTTTCGCTGGTCCGCCAGCTGCTGAAACTCCAAATGCCGTTGGACACGATCCACTCGTATTTGCGTCTTTATTTGTGTTTCCTGGACTGTCTGTACCACGAGTGGCAATTGGGACATGTCCTGACATATAGTCCCAAAAAGATCCAGAAAGCGGCCAACCTCTTCGTGGTGAAGGTGGAGGACAAGGTGGACAAGATTCTTCGCACCTTCATTTTCAAATCGGGCGGCAAGATCCAAAACGAAACCATTTCGCAAACCCAGAAAACACAGACCTTTTCGCAAGACTTCCACGATCCCTTAATCGATCCGCTCGCGCAGGAGGACGAGTTGGAGGGAAACGTCTCCGAAACGCACGAGTGTTCGTTGTTGGTGGAGGACGCCGACTTGCAGTGGTTGTTCCCGTGGATCTTCATTGTGGGCGAGCTGGCTGTGTTGGGCATGGAGGAGAGCGAGGAGGGAAACTTGAGCAAACTCAACATCCGAAGTGGGACTGGGTGAGGCGTTTCATGGGTAGTTCGCGACAAAACGGTGACGCTGTTGAAGTCGCTGACAACGAATTCGCTGCCCATGGTGAATCCAAAACAAGCCCCGATTTTGATCCCCTCTTGTATATCCTTTGATCCCGATTGATGGAGTTTCGTAACCGGGTTACATTCGTGCGCACGCGATGATCAGTTTCGGGAAGCTGTGCATCACATCAACGACATTGGCGAAGAAGCACTTGCCCGTGTGATTGGTGTTGCGAAGTGAGCTGTAGATGTTTATCCGCGAGTTGGAAGTGTCGAAGGACTCCGTGATTCGGAACAACATCATCATTGTGATTGGGGACATATGCACCAAGTGGTCCCAGTTCACCAGCGTCATCCATAGACACACTTCCATCGTGGAGCGGTACATTCCCACCATCGCCAACTGCATCATCGATCCCGATGTGATCGTCCGGATTCATTCTCTCTCCATGATTTCCAAACTCGTCCTCGTACCCTCTGCATTCCCATCTAAGTCGTAGGAGGACTTCATCAAGCTGAAACCCGTGTTGTTGTGTTGCATGTTGTGTTCGCTGGTGGACGAAGACGATTCGATTGCGGCGTTCGCCTATCATCTGATCACCAAACAAATCCATCGCAAATTCCCCAAGATTTTCGCCACCAGCTTTGTGGAGATTATGAGCATTCTGAACGGGTACTTGGACAACAATCTGGTGAAGAAGGAGTTCGGAGCGAATATGGTGGACATTAACCTGGGAGGCGGCGATCGTCGACATGTGAATGCGCGGAAGCGAATCTACCGAATCATTTTGGAGCTGGAGGATGACGAAAGCAAACTTCAGATTAGCTGCAAGCTGTGTCAGAACGTGCTGGGACCGTTGGTGGACAATGACGAGATCGAGAACATGCGCAACGACCCGAACGCTCCCGAGCTGAATTTGGTGAAGGACGCGTTTGCTGTGTTGTGCTCGAAGGAATTGAAGGTGGGATCGAAGACGAGAGCCGAAGATGAAGATCTGCCTCCGGGCATCCTGGAGTCGAAGAAAACGGTGTTGACGAAAGTGAGTATAGTGTATGGAATGTGAGAATTAGTTGGAAAAGCGCACCATGCTGGAGCAAGTGTTGCCGCTTCTGGTGTCGCTGAAACTCCAGTTGGAGAAGAAGAAGAGTGTTCTGTTGCGCGATTTGATGTTGTATTTGAAGGTGATCACGGTGAATTTCAAACAAGAAATGGATACGGTGTTTAGCGACAACCCGCGGTTAAAGAGGGAAATCGAGTACGATTTGAGGAAGTTTGACGAAAGCGGCGAAGGCGTATTTGAAACGAATTGGAAGTGAATTGTAGAATAGCACACCACAGAAAGCGGAGTCCATCACCGCTGTGAACACATTAGCCACCCCGCTGTTGACACGGTCCCACTCCAACAATCCACAGGTTGCGACACCGCGACTGAAGACGAATCTGTGGTGGTTGAGTCGAGATGTGATGTGTAGGAGAGATTCGCTCGGAAGCGTTCAGGAAGACACGGAGAAGCGCAGCGGATCGTTGGAAGTGCATCTGTCGCTGCCATCGAATCAGGAAGAGGAGAAGTGGCAGATTGATGCGCGTCGACTGGTAGTGAAGTGGGTTGAGTGTGATGCGTAGTCGTTCTCGACGCCTACAAAGGAACAGCCAGAAAAGGAGAAGGACATGACAGGAGTGGATATAGAGAAGAAGACGACGAAGAAGAGGAGTCGGGAATGATTGTGAAGGGGAGTCGAGAATGAGGATGAAGGGGAGATCGGAAATGAACTCAGTGACACTAGAAACGCACACTTTTGTGAAGCTGTTTGTGAAACAAAGCAGAACAAACATAGATCACACTAAACGATTGTCGACGTGACCCATGTCTCTTGAGGTGCTTAAATGAGAAGCTTCTCAATCTCAATCTTGATGTGGTTAATCTGGTCCTTCAACTGAGAGTTCTCATCAGAAACGATGGAGCACGCGACGACGGAACGAGTAACACCGCAAGCACGACCGAGAGCCACCTTGGAAGGAACGAACACGTAGGGGATGTTCTTGTCTTCGCACAGCAGGGGAATGTGAAGAACAATCTCAAGGGGCTCCGTGTCAGCAGCCATGACAATGAAAGAGGCCTTTCCACGATTCAAAGTCTTGGTAGCTACACCATCAGCAAACGCGACAGAAACGACCTTCATTGGCTCCCTTCTTAAGCTGGCGGTAATTCGTGGCCTGCTGAACCAGATCCAGAATCGTAGCGGTCAATTCGGAAGGGGCAAGAGGATAGGCCTTAGAAGTATCGTTATCCTATTCATAAGCGTTCAAGTGGTGCAGTAACGTACACTCATACTTAATAAAGGTATGTAAGCCTCGGCTAATACAATTCTTTGGGTTTGGTTTGGAGGAATGAGAGAACCGCGGTTATTCCATCAAGCCAATTCAGAAGGGAAAGGGAGGCTGGGATGGGTTTGGAAGTGAGCATGGGAAGTGGAGAGTGCATGGAGAGCGATTCGGAGTGAAATGGGGAGATGGGTAGTGAATCAGTAAAACGCATGTCAAACGATGAAAGGGAATGGAGGCATTGAAACGGTACGGACGATTCACACAATCCCTCATTCCACTTCATAGTCGTTTGAAATGAATGATATTGAGGAGCTACCGACTGTGATAAAGAAAGATCGCTCGGATGATTGGAAGGCGGTGTACATGAGCGTTGGTATTGCCTTCATCTTCTTTGGTACGCTTGTTGAATTGCTGTCACAAGAAGGATCGAACACAACACAGAACTTCGTGGTGCCGATTTACAGTGGCTGTTTTCTGGAATGCGGCTTACGAATAGAATCGGTTGGCGCGCTTTCTCTAGGAATCATGTATATTGTTGCAACCATTGCATCCTTCTTTGCGCCCTCTATCATCTCTCGTTTTTCGTCAGAGCGGAGTGCCTTGGCTTTCTTCTCCTTTGAGTTTTGGTAGCGTGTGTCCGTACTCTTTCACAAGTAGTCTATTTGTGGGCAACTTTGCATTGAACTACCCCGTGCTGAACATCGCATGTAGCGTTCTCCACGGAGTCTGCTTAAGTGTGTGCTACTATGCAACGAAAGGGATCATGCGTAGTGTTTCTGGAGTTCACAGGGCGTTTATCTCGGACGGATCAGTGACACAACGAACCGGTTATGGAAGAAGGAGGGAGTGATGAATAGAGGAAAGCGAACGGGTACGTTCTGGGCGATCTTCATGGCGGGCAACATTTGCGGCAACTTCTGTGCCTATCTGATCCTGCGGTTCATTGGTCTTGTAGTCCTGTTGCAGTGAGATCATCCACAGCCAGAGATGAAATCGGGCTGGAATACGAGTGTTAGCATCATGTTCTTGACGTTGATGCGTACGTCATTCTCCAAAGACTCACACATAGTGTTCGTGTTCATCGGAGCCCTGATTCTGTGCTATCTTCCTCCGGCAACGAGAGATGCAGCTACGAACCAGTATCTGGTGTCAAAAGAAGAGTCTACAGTCGGAGTCGTGAAGGGGATCAAAAACTGCTACTACTTGCTGACCACTCCGAAATTCATCTACCTGACCTTCACCATGTTCGCCAACGGGTACATTGCACTGTTCGTCCCGTCGCAGATGAACCGCCAAATGCGGGATAGCATCTCCGTCGGCATCTTCATGAGCATCTACGCCTGTCCTCCTCCCTCTCTCCCTCTCATGCCTAGGCTCTGAGATCATCTACAGCAAGGTGGGAGCCGTGATCAGCGACAAATACGGCGCGTTTTACGTCATTCTCCTGGGTTGTCTTTCCCAGGCGTTCGGTCAGGTTCTGATGATGTGCAACGACCACGCGCAGAACGCGCTAGTGTATGGAGTCGCCTACGTGCTCTTCGGCGGAGCGGACAGCTGCTTCCAGACGCAGGCGCTCGCGCTGACGCTGTATTACTTCCCCGGTCTCTCGGCCACGGCGAACTCGTGCTTCCGCTTGGTGGGCAGTGGGTGGTAGCTGTGAGGCGTAGTTTCAGTTCCTGTCGGGCGCCGTGTGCTCGCTGACGACGCCGCTGTATGTGAAGGAGGGCGTGGTGAGTGAGGGCATGTTCTATGCGGAGAACGGAGTGATGTTTGGGTTGCTGGCTCTGAGCTTTGCGGCGCTGTGGATGTTCATTGCGAAGTACAGGACGAGCATTGAGACGGATGATGTGGGGTGTGGAGGTGTTGGGTTAGGAGTAGAGTTTGTTGAGGAAGAGAGAGAAGATGTGTTGTGTTTGTTGCAAATGAGGGATTGAAATGGGAAGCGGAGTGATGAGGGTGTTGCACTTCCATATATTGGATTTGCCACTGGATGAGTGGTAGTGACTGTACTTGATCGTGTATTGTGCTTATCTCAACTCCATTTCACTGTTCACGAATGACGATCAAGAAGGCAATTTCAATATGCAGGAACAACTAAAATAGGAGTGTCAGTGTCTCTGACGAGTGGTATCCGTTTCTTTCTAGAATGATCCACATTTCAGAAATCAGTTCCTATCCTCGCTCGCTTGCTCAAGCAGATACCTTGTGTTCTTCTTATGTACATGAGGGAGACCCTGAGGCCGTCTTCCTTTCTTTCGCCGAGATTCATGCGGAGCTCGAGAATGCGCACCTCTTGAGCTCACGTAGTTTATGCTTCTGTGAATCACCTGTAGGAACGTAGACAGGGTTAATGAACAAGAGAAGAGTGGAATTGAAGAACCCTGAAGTGTTTATCTCTGATTATTCTGACCTTTGGATTGTATTGTGCACGGATTCATAATGGATCGGCTGAATACTTCCCATGGGGAACAATGGACTCATTCCTTCCTGCAAGGCCAATCGCGGAAACTTGCACATTCATCACATGTACAGCTCAATGGAACAGAATACTACCTTGAAACGGAGCTTGGTGATGTCCTCAATCACGATTTCAGTGTTATGCAAGATAAGAAGGAAAAGGGTACTCTGACTCGTCTTCTACAACTCTTGTCGATCCAGATGGTGGAATACTGTGTCTTAATAGTTATGAGAAATGCGACAATAGAATGGATCATTCTTCAGTGTTGCGTATCAATGTTACTGGGTTCTTCTAGTTTTGTCTTCAAATTATTCTCGTTGAATAACCGAATGATATCCGCCTCTGACATCTTGCTCATGTCGACATCACTTGCCTTCCTTCCCCTCTTGCAAAACAAGTTCTTCACCGGATTCTGCGACGGACTGAACAACGGAGAATGCATAATCACCCTTTCTGCTCTAAGCACCAAGCAGCCGAAATAGATCATCACATTCCCGTTATTGTACGGAAGAGGGGTTGCTGAGTTGACGTGGATCCGATTCAGCGACGTGCGTACGTAGCGGAATACCCAGTCCTCTGAAAGGATCTTCTGAATGTCGAGGTAGCAGTACGGGCATCATGGGGCTACCAACGAGAAGTGATACGTGGATATCACAATCCCAACCGCCTCCGGGTAAGGATTCCCGTCGATGAAGGTGCCGTAGTACCCAACGATGAGAAGCAGAAGCATACTGCCATCCTTGTTGAGAGTGATGGCAAGACTGTCCTTCGCCGTCATCAGAGTTGAGGGAGTGATCTGATGAAGCGCCGGCCGCTCTCTCTTCCCGCAAAACGGTTCACAAGCAGAGTGATAGACCACCCCGTTCCACGTGAAGTGCGACAGAAGACCCATCTGCTGGAGGGTTGACGGATATGACACTCTGTTCCTGTCACTCAGTTCCTCGCTCATCACACCTTTCCTGTTCACCATCTTGAAGAACAGATCGTCGTAAACCTTGCTGTCGTCTCGCACGTAATTCAGATCGTCTTGAAAGTTGTTAAAGGCACTCGCTGAATTATGGGATTAATCTATGATGTTTCGTAATCGTTTGTTTGACAATCACTCTTCCAGCTACTCCAGTGTGTTGGTTGTGGAACAAACAGGCTTTGACCACTTCACTTTTGATACCACATGTCTGAGCTCTCCATTGCCATGCTCTTGAGGTATGAATTCGTCAATACACGAATCCAGTCTCTTGGAGTTGTTAACAAAAGAATACTATCAAATTGCGTACAAAACCTTGAAGGAGTATGCCAAGAACAACAGCAAAGACAACCAACAGAGGTTCAGCTGCAAGATATTGCCTTGAAAGGCATGTGTTGCTTGCTGTTATCATTTGTAGCCATTCCGCACGACTATGACTTGTCGCAAAGAGAAGGGAATGCACGACTCCCACCGAACGTGAAGACAAAAATCCTCAATGAGCACTACATGATGGCGTACAAAGACTTGAAGGACTATGCCAGAAATAATGGTACTGGACGCAATAGGCAGGAAAGGACTTCTCGTAAAGACTGAACGGCTGGGAGAAGAACCCAATCGACCTGACGGACGTCCGTGCACTCCCGGATGCGGTGGTTAGAGTGGCGCCTTCGCTTCTCCTTCAGAACAGCGTGCTTCCGACTGAACCGGATATCGCTGCATACTGTCGGGAGATAATGGAGAAACCGGACGAGTTGAAGAAGATGGCGGAAATCCGGGAGTCGCGCATAGTGGAAGTGGAGGCACTGCCCGACGAACATGTGGACAAGTTTCTGAGGGCCTGCGTGAACGCACTGAGTGAGGAGAGGCGCAGAGGGATGTCCTCTAAGAAGAAGAGAGTGGTCCTTCGTCACATGTTGGAAGCGGTTCGGGAGGCAGGGGTACCGTCGATAACCCCCTCGATGGTGAAGATAGTGAAGCTAATTGGTATAGAGAGTGCATTATCGCCTTCAAATCAAGTATATGCATTAGTGAATTGCTCTTCATTCACACTGAATCAGTCTCATTTGTATCCAACCACTCAATGGACCCAAACCATTGTTATTGCATACTTCATCTGATTCTAGAAACGGCCATAGAGGTTATACCATTCCGTTCCAGACAGGAACAGATTACTCCCTTCAGCCTATATGGGAAGCAAATAACGAGAGGTACATAGCGCAGAAGGGTGCCAGATTATGCTGTATGCCTGTCTTCACGATGTAACGGTGATTGACCATTCAAGCAGAGAAACCATCTAAAATGGATCCAACTGATCGTACTTACCATTTGATTACATCGACTGATGGGATACCACAAACAGAGTTCATGCACTTGAGTTATTCTGAAGTGCCACAAAAGCATCACGTAGTGCCACCCCATTTCATGCTGCATTCCATCGTCTTCAAAGAGCGGTTTCTAGACGAGTGCGACAACAAAGAAGTGGAGGTTCTGAAACGTCAAAGAGACCCCATTAAGCAGCTCAACGGTGTGGACCAGAATCGATGGGTCACATTTCGCAGAATTCACAATTGCCTAGGAACTGCTCTCATTTGAGATATGAAACGGAAGTAATAACAACAAACACAACGATAGAGTCAGACAAAAAACGCCAAAAGCAATCTCACTCACTTCATGAAACCCTTGACTGTCTGGAGAAGGGCATCGACCATCACATACACCTTATAGTTCACTGTAGGATCCCACCATTTCTGTCTCACTTCGATGGGCTCCTCCTTGACTGTAGTATTCCGAAATGCAACGTACTTCAACTCCGCCTTTTCCGCAAGATAGCCATAATTCGGAAACTTGAAGAAGGGATTAAAGATTTCAATCACGCCTCCTCCAGGGGGGATGAACATGATGTTTGTCAATTGAGCGCCATGTATGGAAACCGCTAGATCCGTCTGAGACATGATAGAGACTTGCTTCTGGAAGGAAAAACCATCAAAATTCACCAATGAAGACGCATTACTCATTGACACAAGCCCACTCATCACCTCATCCTCGTTCAATACATAACGAGACGAAGTGCAACAACGGCTTATGTAGGTAATGCGAAAAACGGTGGAATTGCTGAAACGGACTCCGCATCGCTTATATACATGTTCCCGAACCCATCGCGACTCAGTAACGTCCTGAAAGAGAATCCCAGATTGTTTCCTCGAGAGAATGACCTAACAATGAGCCCATCGTTGCAAACATACAGCTCTCTTGAATTCAACCACTTTATTCTGCTTCAGAAGCATATCCCGTTCCAGAATCACGGGCCTCTTGGAGGGAGGAAAGCCATCGAGAATACTCAGCAAATACTCCCGGTACCAACCACTAAAGCTGTGCTGTTCCAAGTCATGGGCGAAGTACAAGTACTTCAACTAGCAATTAGGATAAGTAGAATAGGGATACAGGAAACTGCTTTTCATAATGCAGAATGAAATGAACGATAGTGTTCACAGTTTCTGGAAAGTGGAAGAGGTTGTAAAGGGAACGAAACGGGACAATGCCCACCATATCGTATGTTACTCCAGGAACTGGGAGAGGACGGACTGACGTTCTCACGCAAACATGAATGGAATTCATTGACTTCGTATTCATACTACCTGTACTTAAAACGCGAAGGTGGTAATCGACAATGTTGTCTCTTACATTCATCTGCATGTTCTCACCATAGAGTAAGTGGTACTTCTTAAGCCATAGCTCCACTTTCCCTGATAATGACGTTCGAGAGCTCAGTTGCTTTAGACGATATAGATTCAACCTAACTCATGATGAAAACACCACAACCGTACCTGAACTCCTTGGAGAGAGAATCCCAACCATCATAGGGTGTACGCCATTGAAGAGAGATAATAACATGATTGTTTGATAGGGAATGGAAGGAGATAACGGATAGGGCATTATGAATCTAGTACTTGAACGAATAAGAGATCCTTCACTCTGAGTATTGTCCGTATTAGAAGAACAAAACACGATAATAGAATCAGCGGCCCATTCATTTGTAATACCAGGTTCCACATTCATCTCCAAGTTTCCACGGTTTTTCACCCTTCTTGGCCTCTCCTCAGATTATCATCTTTGTCTCTATCAATACCCTTCTACTGATCCCTTCTTTCGTATTACTGCTTGAATAGCATGGTAAGCGTACTTGTTGCTGATAAGCGATTTCTTCCATGAAAGGAGTCCACTTGCTTTCCAAAGAGATGGGTTCTATTCACTGTTATCACAGAATGCTGAAAGCGTGCCATTGTGCTTCAATCGATGAAAACACTTCTCTATTGATCCAGCCATCAACACCTGAGTAGAGCACTATCTGCAGTCTTGCTATCAGACACTATCACAATGAACTGAGAGTATCCAACCAATCCGTCTTCCATTGCTATCCATATTGTGTTCAACAAGAAGAGATAAACTGTCATTTCCACAAACCGCTGCACCAACTCCTTCATTCCCGGAGAATCTACCTCTTACGTCATAAAGAAGCGATCTACTTGTGCACAGCAGAGTATAGAAGCGACAATCAATGCACGAGGAGCGTTTTCTATCCACGTTCACATCTACTCATCAATCTGTGAAGTAGCCATTACTCTCAATGATACAATCCCTTATCTGACAGCCATTTCTCTCCATTCGGACCACCTGCAACTTGGGGAGGTCTAGCTCATCAATCGCACTTCAGCACACGCACTTCGCATCAGGAACTCACCGCGATCAGTGATCCTAGGAATGCACTTCTTGTAGTCCAATCCAAAGGACTCTCCATCACAAGCGTATTCTCCCAGCACCATCTCGGTGAGGTTCGGGAGGTCTATTCATCAATGCTTGAGGGAAAGGGATTACTGGCAATCGACACGGTGCTCGCCTCATAGAAGCACTCTGATCCCACTTCGATTCGCTCCAGAGCGGTCAGGTCTATGTTTCATTCATTCTCTATTCATTTACTCTCAATCCTCAGTTCGCGACAGCCATAGAAGCACGTACCATACTCCTTCTCCTTGCCCACCTCCAGCGTCTTCAACGCATCACAATCTACACATCACAGGAAGGAGAAGTACACACCTCGCACAACGAACTCCACGAACTGAACACAACTCCTGCTTCCAATACACAACGAATGCAACACTGAACAACCACTCACAGTGAAGTGACCCTCCTTCCCGCACATTGAACTCTTCCCAATCGAGATGGACTGGATGGTGGGATGGTTCTCACACTTGAACACGCGCACGTTGGGGAAGGCGAAAGACGCGCAGCGGAAGGAGGAGAGGCGAGGGAAGGAGGAGAGATCGAGTTCAGTACTGCTCTCCACAGAGGTGTTCACGTCGATCTCCTCCACAGAGTGAGAGAGACAGTCTTGCTTCATGATATGAGAGAAGGGATAGGAAGCAGCGAGAATGAACTGTTCCAGTGTGGAGAAGTCTGATTCACCCCTCTCCGCTGTGATGGAGTGAGCCCATCCAAAGGACTCGGGAATGTCAATCTCGAGGTCATTCGAGACGTCTACAGCTCAATCTATTCACTCTCACTCACTCTTCAGTGTGACTACGTTCATGTTCTTGAACTGTCGCGACCCACTTCCACGAATGCGACGAAGCGACGGCAAATCGATCATGGAGAGCGTGTTGGTGAAGTACTCGCGCTTCTCTCCAGGGAACAAGGCATTTTCATCGTGATAACCCGCCAGAGCATCCTTATGGAGAATGAGATCGGTGAGGGCAGGGAGATCTGAACGTGAAGCAGAAACTCAAATAACGACTCACAAACGACACCGACACAACCATTTCAAAGCAACAGCATCCAATTTCAACGCACTGCAATGAAGGCAAGTCTATTCCATCACTCCACTCCACTTCGCCTCACCTCGCAACGCAAAACACTCCGCTTTCGAGAAACAGCCCATCTCTGCTTCACCTCCCACACACAGTGACTTCAGCAGAGGCAAACCTACTCTTCAAAGCACACTCCAACTCATCACGCCTCAACGAGAAAGTAGAATACTCATAGAACGACCCCACACCCATCGTAATGGACTCGAGAAGAGGACAATCCTCCACACAGCAAGCATTCTCCACAGCAACCGTACCTGGGTGCATGAAGCAGTGATCCTCCACAACGAACTGCTTCAGTTTCGGGAGATGACCCACCTCCACGCTCAGGATATGAGGGAAGGAATAGGAGTCGATGTGAATGGACTCGAGACAAGGATACTCCTTCAAACACAGCTCCTTCACATTCTCATCACTTCCACAATGCGGACAGCAATCCAAATGCGTGAGAGAAGAGGACATGCTGAACGGTTGCGGGTTGGTGAAGCAATACACGCGATTGTGCAACGACATGTGCTCAGCCCACCCGGGCGCGTCTACACTCACAACACAGCTTAACACTCACTCTCAATCGTCACACTCTCTGCGCCCTCCAGCAAATGAGAAGGCCAACACTCGCACTCAAACGCACCGATGTCTACTCCTCACATTACACGAAAACGCCCACTCCTCAACACGACATTTCTATAACATGTCAAAAACGAGTCATTCCCGAAGGAAATGCGATTCAGCGAAGGCAAATCTGCCATTCAATCCACTCACAACCTCCACTTTCTATCCGGACTGTGCCTGAAGGCACTTCGTAGTCACTACGCATATCATTGCTAGAAGCCCCTTCGAGACACTCTGCTCCGAGACAAAACGACTCCAGCTGAGGAAGGTCTGATCTTCACCCTCTGACCACACACGCACTCATGATCTCAACATGGGATGGGAAGCAGAAGGAGCCGTCACCCAAGTGAATCGACTTCAACGCAGGGAAGTCTATCGATCAACACGCTGAGAAGAGAGTCACCCTTCAGCACCAAATCGGAAGAATCCGCGAACGAAGACTGGTGATTGGCCTCGTCATCAATGAAGAAGGTGGAGAAGGACGGAAGGTCTACTCCGTTAATCCCTCCTCCCTTAGCCACTCTCCAATGCCAGCTCAAAATACTGACGAAAACAGGCACTGCCGATGTGAATGGACTCCAACTGAGAGCAGTTCTTGATGGAGAGAATAGAATCCACCTCGACATCACTCAGCCCAAAGAAGCAGTATTCATCGACGCGAATGGACTTGAGGAACTGGAGATTGTGAGCGAGGAGCTGGCAGGCGTAGAGAAAGCAACGCTCTTCAATGTGCAGTGAGCGGAGGTTTGTGAGAGATGAGAAGTCCACCACTCCCAGCTCAGGACTATTTCCCGTTCCACTCGCGATCGTCAAGGCTTCAATCATAGCTGGCTGGTCATCCAGCGCGGTGAACGGAAGCGTGGGCTCGAAGTTGCACCACGGAGCACGGCTTCGGAACACTGCCGCCAAGGCGTCCGCATTTCCCGCATCCAGCTCGGTCAGGAAGGAGAACGTGGAGAAGCAAAGGATGGAAGTGAGTCTGGGGATGTCTATTCGATCACTCTCTTCATGCTCCACCACTCCCCAATCCCACTCGATTCACGTTTGTAAAGCAGCCAGCTCCCATCACCATTTCTTCGAGAAGAGGAAGGTCTGGTTGTCATCCAATACACATGTCGTACTCGTCATCCTCAACGATGTGCCGAACTGGGGTGGATAGCGTTCCAAGTTCCTCCTTCCATACATATCGAGCGTTATGCCCTCCAATGAAAGGAATCGCAACGAACGCAAATCTAGTCATCACAGCGCATTCTCAAAACGCACTCTCAATCGCAACATAGGATGCCACCACGAAGCAGTAGGATCCAATCGAAACGCGCTCCAGAGAAGGAAGGTCTACTCCTCATTCTCAACAACGAAGAACCACTCCTCAAAAGCAGCTCCCTCACTAAAAGGAAGGCACCCACATCCTTCGACTTGATTGTAAGCGATCGGAGAGCGTCGCACTCTATCCCTCACCGGCCCCAGTGGCTTCTACTTGCGATACTGAACAGAGCGTAGTAGCAGAACGAATCGCCAATCGCTATCGACGCCAATGACGGACAATCACGAATGGTAAATGTGCCGGTTTGCTTCTCCGATGCATCGTTGTAGAAGGAGGAATCCTCCACGACCAGAGTGCGAAGCTGAGGGAGGTTGGAGAGGGCGAAGGTGCTGCACTTGCAGTAGTTGTGGCTGTGAATCACGATCTCGCGGAGCCGCGAGCAGTGGTCCAACTGGAGCTCCGCATCCGGACGGCATGCACGGCGCTGCAGCGCCTCCACCACAATCGATTCTTCATCGGAAGAGAAATCAATGGGGTAAACGGGCGAGCTGGTAACGCGAGGCAGCACTGCTTGTGCAATCGCATCCGCGTCTAGGAATCACGCGCGTTTGTTTGAAGCACTTGAATGAGTCATGGTGGCAGGGTGAAAGCTGCCTTTTCCGAAGCGACACAGCAGAGCATCACTGATGTCTACTCATCACTGCTTTGTCCCATAACCACTTCGGAAATCCACGTGGCTAAGCGAGGAGAAGCAATTCTTGCCCACCTCGAACCGACGCAATGACGGAAGGTCCGAGAAATAGACAAACCCACATCGGCCCTCCGTCATGTCAGTCCTCCACGCAGAAAAGGCACCCGATGGGACCTTTATCAATTCCAGCTTCTTGTTTCCTATTGCGTGAGCTGCAAGGATGGAGACAACTCTCAATTCGCAGCTCCGTGAAACCGCGCATGCAGTCAGGACACAGCTTCATGAAACGGAGTTTCGGATTGTCTAGTTATCATGCTGAGAATGGATCCACACCTGTTACGATCATTCGGTTGAAACAACTCAGCGCAGCCTCATACAAGAACTCGATTACTTCCAGCTCGGAGCAGTTCACGCAGGAAAAGACCAACCCCTCTTCACTCTCGTTGCCGAAGCAATGAGCAATCAGAATCAACTCGCGCAGCCGGGGAAAGTGATGCAGACGCAGCGAACGATTCTTCTTACAAGTATCGTAGTCCACACGGAGAGAAACGAGGAGGGAGGAGATCGGTGGAAGGAAATCGACCGACCGAGGAACTCTCACAACTGAATCCATCTTGTGCGTGTCATTCACCCACTCTCCGTCATACACAACGCTCCCATTGCGGTCGTACTGAACGCCTCTCCCACAGCGACAATCGTCACAGAATGTGCCCTGGTAGATGATGGAGTGGGTGACTGCGTCGTATTCAGTGCCATACAGCGAGGCCTTTCCAAATATGGAGAATCCCTCGTACACCAACTCCCCATTTCGGTCGTAGCGAAGACCCCAACCAAACGGCGTGCCGTTAAGAATGGGCCCCTCCCAGCGATCACCGAATTCACTTGTATCCAGAATCCTCTCCGTCTCTTGATCGAAATCGACAGCAACCAGACATCCATTCTTCTTTACATGCTGAACAGATTGCATCCGCTTTCCCCTCCGATTTGCCACGATAAGCAGACCATCCTGCTCTTCATGTTGTTCCTTCAAATAGATGATGGTTTCGTCGTCTGCAATCGCTAGCGTCGGCGACTGTTGCTCATCTGCATACAGGAAATAGCGGTCTGGCAGGGAATGAACAGAATCGGGAGTGAAAACCGTATCGACGCTTTTCTTACGAGCCTTGGAGTGCAGCATGTGTGCAGGGATGCTCATTTTGGTAAACGAATCGCTTTCTGAGGGTAATCTGTTTAGTGGTTTGCTCATTTCAAACCATTCATCACTATGATGGAAAGCACGTCAAAGAATGAGACAATCGCATCCAGACAAACGCATATGCATCTACACCCTACAACAATTACACTCACTCAGAGAATCACTAACTGATCACACCAATTCGATTCACAACGATATACGGATGTACCACAAACAGACAAACTACTTAGGATCAATCTCGACCAGCAAGTCGCCAGTCTGAAGCTTCTCGCCCTTCTTCACAATCACTCGCTTCAACGTGCCGCTAAACGGAGCAGAAACGATGGTCTCCATCTTGGCCGCGCTCAGCACGCAAATGGGCTCGCCAGCCTTCACCTTCTTGCCCACCTCCGCCTTCACCTCCACCACGGCGCCGTTCATGGGAGAGCCCACCTGCTGCTTGTTGCCCTCCGTGACTCTCTCTCGCTTCACGATGCTCAGACTCGCCTTGGCATCGTCGATGATCTCCGTGCGGTTCAGGCCGTTCACCTGGAAGCGCACCTCTCTCTTGCCCTCCTTGTTCACCTCGCTCATGCCCTTGTACTTCACGTACATCGTGTGGCCCTCCTTCATCTCCACAGCGATCTCCTCGTCGAACTTCATGGGCTGCAGGAAGTAGCGCGTGGGGAGCTTGCTCACGTCGCCGTTCTTCTCCTCGTACTCCTTCCAGTCCTCGAACACGCGCGGGTACAGCGCGTACGACATCACGTCCTCGTCCTTGATGCGGTTCTCGCCGTACTTCTTCGCCAGCATCTTCTTGTTCGCCTCGAAGTCGAACGGAGGCAGCTCCGCGCCCGGTCTGCCCTTCAGCACCGTCTCGCCGTTGGGCAGCGTCTTGCCCTTCGTCACCTTCGCGCGAATCGCCTCGGGGAAGCCCCACGGCTCCGGAATGCCCAAGTAGCCCTGGAAGAAGTTCACCACGGAGGTGGGGAAGTTAAGCGTCTCCGCCCTCTCCAGCACGTCCTTCTTCGTGAGCTTGTTCTGCACCATGAAGTTCGCCATGTCGCCCACCACCTTGCTGGACGGCGTCACCTTGACGATGTTGCCGCACAGCTCGTTGGCGTCGTGGTACGCCTGCTTCACCAGCGGCCACTGGCCCGCGAGTCCGAGCTGCTGGCTCTGGTACATCAGGTTGGTGTACTGGCCGCCGGGCATCTCGTGGTAGTACACGTCCGACGAGCCCGCCTTCTGGCCGCACTCGAACGGAGCGTACACGCCGCGCACATCGTTCCAGTAGTCGCTCAGCTTGGAGATGGCGTCCAGAGAGATCTTGGTGTCCTCGGGCGTGCCGATGAGCGAGGACACGACGGCGCCCATCGAGGGCTGCGACGTGATTCCCGACATGGAGTCGATCGCCACGTCCACCGCGTCCGCGCCAGCCTTCGCCGCAGCCACCATGGAGATGACGCCCGTTCCCGCCGTGTCGTGCGTGTGGATGTGGATTGGGAGGTTGGGGTACTCCTTGCGGATGGCGGACACGAGGAGCGTGGCGCTCTGCGGCGTCAGAAGACCCGCCATATCCTTGATGTTGAGCACGTGGATGCCGAGCGCGGTGAGCTTGCGCACGTAGTCCAGGTAGTAGTCCACCGTGTACTTGGTCTCCTTGGGGCTGGAGCAGTCGCCCGTGTAGCAGACCGAGGCCTCGATCACGCCGCCGGCGGCGCCCACGCAGTCGATGCCGAGACGCATGTTCTCGATGTAGTTGAGGGAGTCGAAGACGCGGAAGACGTCCATTCCGCTCTTCACTGCCATCTCGCAGAACTTGTAGTTCACGTTGTCGGCGTAGGCGCTGTAGCCCACCGCGTTCGCGCCGCGCAGCAGCATCTGGAAGGGCACGTTCGGCACCAGCTCGCGCATGCGCTGGAGACGGTCCCACGGACACTCGTGCAGGAAGCGCATCGACACGTCGAAGGTGGCGCCGCCCCAGCACTCCAGCGAGTACAGCTGGGGGAGCAGCGCGGCGGTGGCGGGAGCGACCGCCAGGATGTCCTTCGTGCGCATACGCGTGGCGAGGAGCGACTGGTGGGCGTCTCGCCAGGTGGTGTCGGTCAGCAGGAGTCCCTTGTGCGCGCGCACGGCGGCGGCGAATGCCTTGGGACCGTCCTTCTTCAGGATGTCGCGCAGACCGTGCAGCGGCTGCGTCGTGCCCACCGTCGGAGCCACGGGATCCGTCTTGGCGGGCATCGCGCCGTTGGTGCCGAGGTCGGAGGGATGTCCGTTTACGGCGAGGTTGGCCAGGTAGTGGAGCACGCGGGACTCAGGGATCTCCTTCGTGTTCGTCTCCATCGTCTTGGGGTTCTCCTGGAGGAAGAAGGTGGTCGCCTTGCCGGCTCGGTAGATGGGGTTGTGCAGCACGTTCAGAAGGAAGGGGATGTTCGTCTGGAGACCGTCCACCTTGAACTC
Organism: Blastocystis sp. subtype 2; assembly: GCA_027406325.1. NCBI lineage: Eukaryota > Bigyra > Opalinata > Blastocystidae > Blastocystis > Blastocystis sp. subtype 2. The sequence continues at coordinate 26,784 of JANPWJ010000075.1, forward strand.
GTTCAGCGCACGGTTCAGCTTGTTCATCGTGTCCTCCCACGTCAGGTCGCGCGCGGTGAGCTTCACCAACAGCGAGTCGTAGTGAGGCGTGACCTCGTAGCCCTGGTAGCCCGCGCCGTCGAGACGAATGCCGCGTCCCGTCGCGGACTGGAAGTACTGAATCACGCCCGTGTCCGGCTGGAACTGCTTGGCGGGGTTCTCGGTGGTGATACGCGCCTGGATGGCGTAGCCGCGGGTCTTGATGTTCTCCTGCTTGAGGTTGAGGTCCTCGAAACTATAACCCTCGGCGAGCCGAATCTGCGTCTCCACGATGTTGAGGCCCGTCACCTCCTCCGTCACCGTGTGCTCCACCTGCACGCGGGGGTTCACCTCCATGAAGTAGAAGTTGTTGTGCTTGTCCACGAGGAACTCCACCGTGCCCGCGCTTCGGTAGTTGATCAGGCTGCACAGCTTGCACGCAGCGCCGAGGATCCGCTGTCGCAGTCCCTCGTCTAAATTGACCGCGGGAGCGTTCTCGATCACCTTCTGGTGGCGACGCTGGACGGAACAGTCCCGCTCGAACAGATGAACCACTCTACCGTGCCCGTCACCGATGATCTGCACTTCGATGTGACGAGGCTCCTCCACGTAGCGCTCCAAGAAGATCGTGCCGTTGCCGAAGGCAGCCTTGGCCTCGTTGGAGGCGAGAGAGAAGTTCTCGACCAGCTCCTTCTCGTTGTTCACCACACGCATGCCCTTGCCGCCGCCGCCGAAGGCTGCCTTGATGATGACGGGATAGTGCACCTTATCGCAGAACGCCTTCGCTTCTTCGAGCGTGGTCACGGGACCCGGAGAGCCGGGAACCACGGGAATGCCGTGCTCGATGGCCACCTTGCGGGCGGAAGTCTTGTCGGACATCATGCGGAGATTGTCCACGGTGGGACCGATGAAGGTGATACCCGCCTCTTCCACAGCCTTGGCAAACTCAGGGTTCTCGGAGAGGAAACCGTAACCGGGGTGAATGGCCTGCACGCCATGTTCCTTCGCGATGGACACAATCGTGGGGATATCCAGATAGGCGGCGACGGGACTCTTGGATCGATTCAGAATGAAACTCTCGTCGGCTTTGGAGCGATGCAGATTGTAGCGATCTTCGTAGGAGTAGATGGCAACCGTCTTCGAGCCCAGCTCCTGAGCAGCACGGATGATGCGAATGGCAATTTCGCCGCGATTCGCCGCCATCACTTTGGTAAAGGGAGTCTTCGACATCCATCGCTTTGAGAGAGAAGAAACGATTCTCGAGGTTGTACCCAAACGAAACATGGTGAAGTTATATTTGACAACCAATCGAGATACCGCCGTTTCGCCCGTATACAACCCCAGTAAAGGCACATATAAAACCGCATGTCCCGATCCCCGTTTCTCCAAACTTTGTCGCATCGGCTTGGAATTGGGTTATTCGCTGCATACTCAACTGGAAACACAATGTTACACATTTCTAAACCACTTGTGTGGAAGGGAGAGAATGGCTCAGAGCCAGACTGCCTTGGATGGTGTGCGACATACGGAGGGCAATAGAAAACCAGATCAGAGGGCACTTCTCAGAATCACAACAGATGGGATTATGGAGAACCGCCTATCGGAATCAGCACGTGGAGGAGGAGTCATCGCATGGGAGAAGGGGAGGGAGGACCGTCTTCCAATTGTTCGCGTCATCCACCCAAAGTCTCTCCATTCATCGTATCCCATTCTCTCATGACCCTTCAGCACAGAGAGAACACTCCCTTCTGATGAACGCTCTCCTCTGTTTCCTTGGACAGTACTCCATTCTTACCACTCCAACAGCAATACGAGACGCTTCAACTTCTAGCGGAAGCATTCTTCTGAAGCGAATTGCGCCTAATACCCTATTCAGCGCACTGAACCGTCCCGATTCTTTGTACAGGACTTCTCCTGCCCCATTCAAAGGGTATACAAGATCAACCAATGTTCACGTCTGTTCTGTTCGATGATATCAACAAGAGCGCATATGGTGGGATTCGATTGGATGTGTGTTAAGGGAAGATGTGCTGAAGGACGGATACTGCCTGGATAGCAAGGCCACTCTCAAAACGCGCTTGTACAACACGGTTTGACGCACTCCGATTCCGTGAGGAATAGAACGTGTCCATCGAGGGAAAGAGTGTTGGCGGATCCATCACCAGCAAGTGCTCCATGGACGTGAACGCGCACAAGTTCTGCAATATCAAGAAGATCTCGATGGAAACGACGGGCTCTTCCGTTCTTGAAGTCGACGTCCCCAACGCCTTGAAGAATACGACGTTTATGATGCGGTTAGTGCTTCCTTCGTTGCGATAATGTTCAGCGCTCAGTATGATGTGTTGAAGTGGCAGTGGAAGAAGGCGGTCGTCGGCGTGAAGTACATCAACGGCACCGTGGCCACGAACGCAATGGTGGATACGGTATCGAAGTCGTACTCCACTTCCCTGTCCTACCTCGTTGTTCCCGTTCTGCGTCTGTCATGTGTAGAGGGGCTCCCTCATTGCCGGACTCAAGGTCCAGGGCTCGTACGAGCAGCTCCTGAAGAGCATTGATGCGTCCGTCGCGTATCAGTACAAGGACGCCGTGTTCTCGTTCGGTACGAGCGAGTACTGCACCATCCTCAACGGAGCCATCTTTGCTGAGCCCTTCAGGAACGTCCGCTTCGGAGCGACGATGGACCTTCCTCTTGAGGGAAAGGCTCCTGAGCTGGCGTTCGGTTGCGCTGTGAAGCCGTCCAGAAGCAGCGAGACGCGCGTGAAGGTCGATAGCAAGGGATTCGTGTCCATGTACTATAAGGGCGTCATGAACGATCATTTCAACTATTCGTTTACACTGAACGTAGGTGTGCAAAGCGGGAGTGATGAGTAGACTCCGTTCCTCTTCGATAGCACCAAGAACTGCTCGCTGGGTTTTTCTGTTGAAGCGAGAATTTGAATTGGATTTCCCCTCTTTGTTGCACGCAACTCGTGGCGTCTCCCCATTGGAGAGGGAGGATCATTCCGCAGGAAGGTTTCGCTGACTATTCCTTTCTCGTTTGCGGGAATGGAACACAACAGGAACTCTGCAATGGACGCGCGCGAGAGGCTTGCTCGCCGCTTTGGTGCTGGCGTTTCAGTTTGGCAAGGGGTATCAGCGACTAGAACACAAAGTGCGGGAAGAACGCGTCTCGAAGGACGAAGAGGGTGCACCACTCGCAGAAGGACGAAGTGGAGAAGTGGAAAGCACTCGCCCAGACGCTAGGTGCAGTTCCCTTTTCAGGTGTTGTGGAAGCGAATTTGATTCGAAATGACTGTAAAGTCATCCACTTCATCAATCCCACGCGTCCGTCTTCCTCGCCCATTCGTCACGTGTAGTGTACTGCAGCGTTGACGCGAATGCAGCGTTTGTATTTGGAAAAGGCACTGTGTGTGGTACTCCCTGTTCTCTGTACTCACAAGGTAGATTTGGAGTCTCTGTTCCCAGATATACTGTCTCAGCTGGGTGAGAACATTATTCGCGCCTCGCTTAATGTGGTCGACGATCTCGCGAGAGAGGACTGTGCGTGTTTCTTCCATACTCTTACTTCAGTGATCAAACAAAACCCTCACTATCTTCGCTCAACACGAGTAATGAAATCGCTCAACCCAGGAACCGCTCACTTTCTCCGCTCAATATAGTTGTACGGAACGAAACCCTCATTCCCGTTCAGCGTCGCACGGAGCCAGTCGCCGAAGTCCTCCTCAATCACAATCACTACACATCACCCCCACACACTGAACGCACCATCACCCTCCTTGCACACCAGCACGTCGGGGTTGATGTCGGGCGTGATGTCATACAACACCAACGCCGTTTCCTTGCGAGCTACCGGTGGCGGAGGCGCCGGAGCGGCTGGTAGCGCTGGCTTCTGCTTGTGCAGGGTTCCGGACCCCGCGATGAACACGGAGGTTCGGTGTGACGAGTTGCGATTCACCGCGGTGGGCGTTACATTGCAGCTGCTCTGTCGCACCACCGGCTTCTCCTCCCCGACCGAGCAGCGACCGTAGGAGGCCAAGCGGTTGTCGATGCTGAAGCGATTCGAGTTCATCGTGAAGTCGGACAAAAACTCGTCGATTTCCGCCACCGAGGGTCGCTTTCGACACCCGTTCGCGTACGAGCCGTCCTTTCTGTACTTGGACGAGTAGTAGCTGTTGTTGAGCACGTGCATGTATCTACGCGTCAGACACGACAATCGCGGACACTTCTCGGGGTTCTCGGCGTGTTTCCAGAGGTAGACGATCAGGTAGTTCAGAAAATGGTCTTCCGGAAGCACCCAGTACAGCAGAATCGCCATCAGGTCCCAGCCCTACGCGTGAAGAAACCCGCCAAAACGCACCAATGAAATGCTCTGCTGGCTCGGGTTCCCCGTCAGCTGCTTGATCAACTGGCAGTACGCTTCCGTCCGCAGAGCGGTCGGCGTGTTCGGGTTTTGCAGCAGCGCCACGATCTCGTACGCCAGCTGGCTTCCCTCCATGTTGTACCTACCGTGAACACGACAACGCAAACCCCACTTCCGATCCTTCATGTAGCCCTGAATCGACTTGAAGAGCAGAATCCCGCTCTTGTCGCACTCCTTCGGACACGACGTTATGCACGTCGGAATCGTCGGCGTGATGAACGTGTATGCCGTCTCCCTCCACCACTTTCGGTTCATCGTCAGGATCTTGTAGCTCGCGTACTCCTCCGGCGTCTTCAGGCCCGAGTAACTCAAGAAGCCGTAACGGTCCTCGTTCCGGTGGAGAAGCAGGTCGCGCAGTTTGATCTTTCGGTCGATCAAGCGGCACACGTCCTACGACTGAAAACACGATGACTCCCCCACGCCCAGCTGCTCCGCGCGCGCAATCTCCAGCTGGAAGAAGTCCTCCTCCGACAGCGCCAGAAGGCGTTTTGCCTCCTTCACCTTCTCCGACGAGTAGCACAGCTTGTCCGCCTGCTCCACCAGCCGCTCGATCTCGCTCTTGTCCAGCGTGTACAGCGCCTCCCGCAGCTACGCGTCATCCCCGCGGCACATCGCATACGTCCGGCTCCACCAGCGAGGCTGCGAACTGCGCCACGCGCGCCTTCGCCTCCTCCGCCAGCGCCTTCACGTGGTCCGGCACGATGTCGCTCTTCGCCTCCACCTCCTCCACCGCCTGCATCAACGGCTATGCGTTATCCACCACCGCGACTCCTACGCCCAGATTGGACGTGAGCGGGCCCTCGAGCAGCGTGTGGATGCGGCTCTCGATCTCTGCGACGCGCTGCAAGAACTCCACCGCCTCCTCCGCCCTGCGCAACGCGGGCAGGGGAATGTGGAGAAGCTGCTGAGCCGCCGTCGCGTCCTCCTCGTTCAGCGCCAGCGCGTTCTGGATGGTCTCCAGGTCCTTGCTCTCCATGGCTCTCTACGATGAACGGGAACAACAATCGGGACAGATAGTGATTTATGCACCTTGAAGAATAGGGACATGCCCCTCATGGCGAGGGTGCGTTTCACCGCCTTCTGCACCACCGGCAGCAACTCGTCCAGCGCTGTCCATAATCCCGCCCAATTCGGCCCTACCCAGATTCCTCGCCAGCTCCAGAATCTTGTGCTCCGTCGCTTTGTACAGCACCAGCGACCGTCCCACGAACACCCGATCCTGACACTCAGGACGCGTGTGGATAATCGCTTGCAGCAGCGCCGAGGCGTTGGTGGGGGGTCGCGGCGTGTTGTAGAGGAGGCAGCGATAGCGATGGATGAACTATGCTGGAGAGCGGGCAAGGAACGTACCTGTTCGTGCGTGAGGCGGAAGGGGTACCCCAACTTTCTGATCTTGACGGCCTCGAAGACCCCGCTGTACTTCAGCTAGCGCTCACGCGGCAAGCGAAGCCCTACCTGCTCCAGCGAGTGTTGGCACTCGAACAGCAGCTTGCGCTTCTTGTCGTTGGGCTTCACGCAGCGGATGTACTTGCGCTGCGACGCCTGCAGGATGGCGACGAGGTCGTTCAGCTGCTTGTGGAACTTGGAGCACACGGTGGTCTTCAGCGCGCTGCTGGACTGCGGCGGGAAGAGGGCGGAGATGAAGTGCGACGACGACGACGCCATCAGTTCATACCTGCGACTCATTCTCGCCTCTCTCGCCTACAGCGAGTCGAAGATGCGGTCGCGGTTCTTGTCGACGAACCCGCTGATGTCGTAGTTCACGCGCCCCGCGTAGTGGTCAATGCCGAACTCGCCGCTGGTGCCCGAGCTGCCGTCGAAGCAGCGGTATTTCGTGAGCGTGTTTTGGATCTGGGAGTGAGAGAGTGGAGTGGGTGTTACGTTCTTGAGAAGCATGGTGTCGGTGCCGTTGCGAATGCGCACCTGGTCGTCGACGAGGGAGAACAGACCGCCGTAGCGGTTCTCCAGCATGTCGAGGACTTCCTGGAGGGGGTGAGTGAGGTGTTGTGATGTGATGTGAGTTCATGAGAGTGAAGTGAGTGGTGAGTTCATGAGAGTGAAGTGAGTTATGAGTTCATGAAAGTTGAAACGATTAACTGACTCACACGACGCAAACACAACCCAAAAGGAACACAACTCACCTGATTATCAATGAACTCCACGTGCTGGAACTGAATGCCCTCATTCTTGTACACCGTCTCCTCCTCCTTGAACGTGCTGCTGTTGAACAGCTGCTGCAGCCGCTCGTTCGCGTAATTGATGCACAGCTGCTCGAAGCTGTTCTTCTGGAAGATCTCAAAGCCGAAAATGTCCAAAAACCCGATGAATTTGTTCCGCTCGCCGTTCAGGTTTAGATTAATCTTCTCCACCTAACCCTCACGCATCAGACACGCACCGACGATCCAGTCAAACAGTTTCGAGTACAACTCCTTCGCCAGCGCGTCGCAGTTCTGCTCCGCCTCCTAACACTCACCTCCCATCACCACCCCTCACACGACAACTCAACGGAATTACCGTAATCGCGTCGTTGCTACCTTCACGCACGCTAATGCGACGTGTGCAAATCGCCTCCTCCAACGCCTCCGGAGTCACACACAACAACGTCGCTGCCTCCAACAACACGTCGCCATTCTGAATCTACGCATGACAAAATACAGGCCGATTTCGGACCTTCGCGTGAGGATGCATGGCGGACGGGTCGATGTCGTAGTACTGCAAATTGCCCAGCTTCAGAATCGCCACCAACAGTCCAAAAATCGAGTCCTTTTCCTCCTTGCTGAACCCTAACGCCTCGAAACAGTCCAACACGTCCATGAAACAGTGCTCGTCGTCGATGCCCGACACGCTCACGCACTTGCCTCCGTACAAGTATCGGTAGTGTTCGGGTTTTGACAGGTTGTACGCGGCACACAGCTCGCTGGAGGTGAACAGCTGATAGAAGATGTGGAAGTTGCGCTCGTTCGACTGCTGCGTCACCACACGCGACTTCTCCAGCAGGTACGACTCGATGAAGGCGCCGCACACGGTGTTCTGGTCGCTGAAGTGGATCTCGATCCACTTGCCGAAGCGCGAGGAGTTGTTGTTTCTCACCGTCTTCGCGTTGCCGAAGGACTCGAGGATCGGGTTGGTCTATGTCACACACACCCCATGACGGCTACCTGCAGGATGCGCTGCTCCAGCGACGAGTCGGAGCCCGCGATCTAATTCTCACCCACGCCACCACCAACCACTTCCGCGATGAAGCCCAGGCACTGCTTGGTCGCCTCCGTCTTGCCCGCGCCGCTCTCGCCGGAGATGAGGATCGACTGGTCCTCGCCCGTCGTCACCAGCTCCTGGAAGGCACTGTACGCGATGTCGTACACGTGCGGCGGCAGCGCGCGGTTCGGTGGCGGGTGGCTGTGGAGCGTGATCTGCTCGGGCGAATAGAGCGGGAGCTGTTGGAAGGGGTTGATGGAAAGAAGGATCGTCTTGTTGCTCCCCACCCACGTGTAGATGTCGTTCTTCAGATATCGTTTCCTTTATCGTCACGCACAGTGCACTCACCTACTTCAGTGTGTAGAGAATCGAAGGCTCGTTCGTGTCTTCCAGTAACACCACGTCGTCCGGCAGCTCTCGCAGAGACGCCCAGTGAACGTCGCCCACCTTCTGCACGCCCGAAACCGATCCGCCGTCTTCGCGACGACCACTCACCTTGTTGCCCTTCTCCGACTCCTTGGCGTCACTCCACCTCGCCACACCTACCACACATATTGGAATCCACGCCTCCTCCGCGTCCGCCACCCACACCCATCGCTGACTGCCCTGTGACCTCTCCTGCTCCGTCAGCAACACGTCGGGCTTCTCCCACGACAGACACTTCGTCTTGTTGTTGTAGTAATATGGCACGCCGTCGACGGTTTTCCGCTCCTCCCAGCCCTCTGGGGACGATTTGAGGAGCGGCGAAGGAGCAGGACGCGCCACCTCAATGCGCTCCTCCTTGATCTCGCCGGGGAAGGCCTTCTTGGAGGAGAACGAGGATTTGAAGGAGGATGAGTTGTTTGAGATGGGCTTGGGAGAAGAAGGGTGATTGGAAACGGATTTGGGAGAAGATGGACGATTGGAAATAGACTTCGCGCCCACTGCTTGCGAAACGGACGCAGTGGATCGCGGACTGCTCGTAACAGGGTTGGAAGCAGCAGAGTATGTGTTGGTCGAGGATCTCGATTCGGAACGCTTCAGAGCGGCTGAGCGCAGTTCATCCAAAAAGGAAGAGCTCGATTTTGGTTTTGGAGCAGAGGATACGGGAGCCGCTTCGGAGGATGTCACGTGTCTCAACCGACTGAGCGACGCGCCCTGGATTTCTTGCAGCAAATTTGAAGGCATGGCCGAGTGCGCAGTTGCATTGGAAGAGGCCGTCTCCTAGCAGTAATCCGCCATCCCAAGGAATACGCCCACAATTTGCTTGTGATCCTGCTTCGTATCCAGAACCGGCTTCGTTGCAGCTTGATGCTTCGGGATAGGAGGCGGCAACTACCATTCAGTGGTTCCTTCTTCCCTACGCTCGCTTTGGGCGGTTCTAACGCATTTAACAGAGCGGAATACTCTTCTATCGGCTTCCAGTTGTCCATCAAGGAACACCATACATAGGTGCTCTTGTCAATCTCTTTCTACAATGGTACTACACACGAATCCGTACTCGTCTCCACAAATCGCGAAGGTCCGAGAATGGGACCGGTCCATTCTACCCGATAATGCGAAGAACTCACGGATACCTGCTGACCATCCGATACGTAGTACCACTCTTCCGATTCCATAAAGTATCTATGAAAGCCAGACCAACGAAGCAGAGAAAGAATAGGATCATCCCCCGACTTATTGCACCTAATCCTTTACGGGCATGGCTTAGTCCATTGTTTCGTTTGTAAAGAATGGAGAAAGCTAAGGAGTGTGTAATGAATTATTGGAAGAAGGTCGAGGATTTCTACAAATCCATCACCCCTAAGCACGGTTCCGTTTTGTGTTCCTGTGTCACGAGTAGAGTTGGTCACGAAGATCGAGACGGCGGTGCACGTTCCGGCTCACTACCTTCTCATGATTCTCTCCGCGCTTCTTGCGCTGCTGGTCCTCATCATCACGCGCAGAGTGTTTGCTACCGTCGTGGTTGTCGTCCCGACCGTGTTCTTCTTCTGCAAGGATATCCACGAGCAGAAGGATTTGAAGAAGTGGCTGTACTACTGGATGTTCTTCTCCCTTTTGACTGTCTTCACCGGCTTCCTCTCTCACATCTTCTACTTCGATATCGTCAAGATCGCGATCTGCTACTACTTTGCCTTCTTTGACAAGGAGTGCTATCTTGAGAAGGGGTTCACGTACGTTGCTGACGGTCTGGCTGCTGCCATCGAGAAGTACAAGGGCATGTGTAATGTGAAGAGTGAATAAAGTGGGTTTCTGCTTGTTTGTTGCAGTCAGGTTTCTTCTCGTTTCAGTGGGGTTTCACGAAAGCGTGTGAACAAACAGCGAGAATCAGAGCAGCAGACGACGCTTTAGACTGTCGTCCACGACGTACTTCAAATCCATTTCTAAAGCACTTATGGTACACGACGCGTGGGAGAGAAGAAAGGACACGGAGGAATCCAGAAACACGGACTGGCTCGTCAGATCGCCAGGAACGTTCCCGTCCACGCTCATCTGTGTCATGCGGGGAAGAGGGGAGCTCACGAGCTGCCGCAGCACTTGAAGATGCTACACATCAGCGAATGCGCTGGAACCCACCAGATTGCAGTAACTCACATTCAGCGTGGTTAGCAGCGTCGAGCGAGAGAGCGCCTCCACAAATTGCTACGCCTCACAACAACAACCCAATCCACACAAACTCAATCTCCTGAGGCACCTCCACTCCGGCGATCTCAACCACTTCCACAACGGAAGGGTCGAAGGCCGAAAGCAGGCTCTTCCTCACGATCGACGAAATCTGTATGTAGTTGCCCACTACGCCTCATTCCGTTCGCTGCATCCTTACCGAACGAAAAGCCTTTCTTCTGGTGTGTTTCCTTGTCGACACGAGGAACGAAGAGGCGCATCATCTGAACCACTGTCTGCACGCCAGCGTCCGGAATACGCAGCTCCGACACATTCTACACATCAGAACCGAGAGAAACGCGAACAAGAGAGTCAATCGCGCAATGACTCTTTGCCGCAAACAACAGCTTCATCAAACCATCTCCTTGCCAGTAGTTCTGTCCAATTCGCAAATCGCGCAGACTTGGAGCATTCCCCTTCATAAGCCACAATGCGATGCATCGCGCAGCAATGTCCGTCAGCTGGTTATCCTGGATGGAGAAGGTGTGCAGAGAAGGAAGAGGGTTCAGCAGAGGAAGCAGCAGAAAGAACACGTCTTGATCCGTCAGGCAGCACCCATCCAAACGTAACTCCCGTAACGACACGAAAGTGAAACTCCCAGATTCGTTCAAGAACTGCTTCGTGATCGAATAACACCCAGAAGACTGGTAGTCATGCGACAACCGAACCGTCTGAAACGCCTCCGAAAGCGATTGGTCCGACGGGATTAGGAAATAGGCCTGAATTCTGTCATGTGGCTGGAGAACGAGAGAAGAACCCGCTATTTCGTTGTTGACGAATAACTGGGCGATTTTCGCCGTCACGCCCTACACAGTGATCTGAATGGGAATCGAGTACGAAATCACGACGAATTCGAGAGGTGAGGAGATTCACCAAGAAGTCCCGATTTCTGGCATCCGTGGGAGAAAGCAACTCCTTGTACTCCTGCTCCATTCCCGCCAAAATGGCACAAATCGACACTTCGATTGTGTCTTGGTTTGAAGGCGGAGTTGTCTCTGAAAGCGGTGTTCTCTCTGAAATCGGGACTCTCTCTGGAACAGGAGAATGCGTCTCCACTTCTGTCACATGTGTCGGATACTCTTCTTCCACAAACGAAATGCTCGGACGCACCTCCGCCTCCACTTGGCGGGAACTCGCTTCCTTCCCGCCATCCCCATCCTCTTGTCTCCGATGAAACCGTCTTCGCTTCCGCGGCTGAAACTCCGCGATCCGATTCCCGCCATCCGCGTAGTCCTGGTTCGACCGCTTCAGCACTCCGGACAGCCGAGAATCCCCGCGAAGCACCTTTTGCCGAGCCACCGCGGGAATCTCGTCGTCGTCGCTACTGTCCTGCTGCGCGGGCAGAAGCTCCCTCAACTTGGATTTGAACACGAGAAACGAGGACTTGGAGAACGGCGTGTCGAAAAGCGAGGAAGACGCAGTGGAGGGAAAATGGGCGTGTTCTTGGATGGCGGCGTTCAGCGCGTGAAGGAGGGAAAGAGGCGTGAAGGAGGGAAGACACGAACGCAGTGACAGAAATCCGGGGTATTTCTGGATGAGAGCGAATATCTCCGAAAACTGGCACTCCTTCGTCAGCGCCGCAATCTGCACAAACAGTAGCCAATTCTTGAAGTCCGCGGGAGTTACATTGTACACCGTTCCCGCCAACTCCACTCGCTCCACGCCCTCCCAGGCGTGCTCCACCAAGCGAGCAACGATCTTCTTCAGCAGAAAGAACGGAGGCGTTTCCTTCGACAGCTCGCTGTCCACAATGCGACACAATTCGGGCACGCTTTTGGAACTCCACTCCGCGTCCAGCCGCGTCCACGCCTCCACCACCGCACAGTTCTGCTTCACAAACCGCTGCGTCTGGAGTAACTCTCTGATGCCGAAACCGCTCGCGCGTCGTGCCATCCGCTTCAAAATGGTCCCGATTTCCGCCATCTCGCGAGGAAGCGTCGGAGACAGCTTGCGCGCCGCCATCTCCACCTCGATCATGCAGAACAACTCCACCGTGCGACACAGGTCCAAAACACACTCCGATTTCTGGTCATACTCCAGCGCCGTTTTCACGGCTTTTTCTGCCATCGTCCGAACGCCCTGGTGGAAGAGTAGTCTCGCCAGGTTGTACTGAGCCCGTGCATAGTGCGCGTAGGCGAAGCTCTGTTCGGAGGCCTCGCGCGGCAACGACCACTGTGCGATGGCTTGCTGGTAGGTGGACTCCGCCTTGGCGAGCTGTCCCTTCTCCTCGTACACGGTGGCGAGGTTGACGAGAACGCCGGTGAGGGACACAGGATCCGCTTGCCTGGAGTAGAGAAGGCTATGAGAGTAGGCGTCTTCGGCTTGCTCGAGAGCGGTCGCGTCGTGACGCGTGTCGTACAACCTACAGTCCACACTCTTCACCACCGTTACTTCATGTGGCTGTTCCCCAGCTCCTCGTAGCTGCGCTGCAGCTCGCACTTGTAGTAGTGCTCGAACTCGCTCGCCACGCTCCGCGTCTTCCGAAACAGCAGTACGTCGATGTCCTTGTTCAGCACCTCCACCGCCTTCTCCGCGTCCTCCGCCTCGCGCAGACACACGCTCAGACACCGGTTGCAACAGTGACCCAACTCCTCGAACTTTCTGGAATTCCCGATCAGCGACGCCACGCGCTCGTACTGCGTCACCGCCTTCGCGAACTGCTGGTTCTCCTGATAGAACGACGCCAACTCCATGCGCGATTTCGCCTCCATTACTGGATTGACCGATTTCGCCTCCACTTTCGCCAGCAACTTCATTTCTCTTCGCGACATCATCGCGTCCAACGGAGAATCCGCTCCACTGGCGTTTCGTTTGTCCGCGGGCGTTTCGTTCTCCACCTCCACCGCCTCCAACACGCCCCAGTCGCCGACGGAGGACTCCGAACTCATCGCGCTCTCCTCCTCCCACTCAAACAACTCATGCGCACGCGTTTCGCCCTGCGACTCCTCCGCGAAGAGGTCGTCGTCGTCCTCGGGAAGCAGCGGCTGCGACAGCGGAGGCGACGCCTGTGTCTGAGTAAGGTCCACCGCCTCCAATGGCTCCAGTGGCTCCAGTGGCTCCTCCAGCATGGTCTGCTGCGTCTGCGCCTCCTCGCGTAACCTGATGGTGATTGCGACACTCTCAGTGTACCTGTCCATGCGCTGCTTGAGCGCCTTGGCCTGCGCGAAGAAGCCCTTCCGGTTGTAGGTGATCATAAGATTGCCCAGGTTGATCAGGTAACTGGACAGACGCTCGGGTAGCGACTTGGCGAAGATGGACAACGCCTCTCTGTAACTGTCGATCTCTGTCTAACTGTGACGCACCACAATTCCCGCCACTTGGTCGTTGTTGACGTCGTGAATCGCAGACAGCACGGACCCGTACAACTCCAGCACGCTGGCGAGTTCGTTGGGCTGTTCGGTGGAACGCAGAATCGCAATGCTGGTCTCGCAGAACGCCTTTGACTGATTCAGTTTCGTCGGATCTTCGTTACCACTGTACAGCACGTACAGGTATTCTGCGTAGAGATGGAGACTGTCCGCGAATTCGAAGCTGCTTTTGCCATACACCAATTCGGCGCTGTTCTGTAACGCCTTGAAGGGCGTTTCATTCTCGTATTGCTCCAACCGCAACACCTCCTCGCAACACTCCCTCCACGTTTTGTAACGCTCTTCTTCACTTTCACAATTCTCCGCGGTTTTCACCAACTCCAAAAACCGAGCCATTTTCTGCTTCGTCTCCTCCAGCACGAACAGGTTCTGCCGTGCATCCTTCACAAACGACTCGTCGATGTGCGAGGCGACGGACTGGAACAGCGACAGCGCCTTCTCGTAGTGCAGCTTCGCCTGTTGGTACCCCGCAGGCGTGTGCGCGTGAAGGTAGAGGTTGCCTAATTGTGAGAACGTGCCTGCGACCCAACCCAGGGATATGTGGGTCTGGCCCTCTTCGACGCATGCGTGGAAATAGGCCCTATTTCTGACACTTCATGGGGACGCGTACTGCGTGTTGAGCGCGCTGGACATCCGCTTCCTCTCGCAGTAGTGGAGGTCCTCGCACAGGTACTTCTCGCTCTCGTCGCTCAGCTTCAGCTTCATGTAGCACACGCCCAGTGAGTGCTTCGCGTGGCTGATCTCGCTCTCCCAATTCCCGCGGAAACGCTCTGGAACGTGCTGGAAGGACTCCTTCATGTAGATGCACTGGAACAGGTACTTGGTGCTCTGGCGAAGATTGCCGCCATCTTCGTAGGCTAAGCCCAGGTTCGACAGAGCGTCGCACTTGAAGGAGAGGATTTCCGAGTACTGTTTGTACCACTCGTCCTCCCGCTCATCCTCGATGAAGGCATCGTGGCGAGAGCAGTGGAGCTTCTACGCATCACTGATTACACCAACATGAACCTCCACAATGCGAATGCATGTCAGGGAGCGCTGGAGGAGCGGAATGCAGCGGTAGAGAATGTGGAAATCCGACTCGCCGTACAGCTCATGCTCCGTATCCTTCACGGACTACTCCTCACACTCCAGACAAGAAATCCACTTCGTTCAAATAGGAAATGCCCAAGTTGCACAGAGATCGGTAGTACTCGAGCAGCTTCGCTTCATTCTGACACGATTGAAGAAAAACGTTCTCCTCACGAATCGCTACACATAACACAATTTATAGAAGTTCACCATCACTGCTACAGGCGTGTTTCTTCTCGCACTCAGATACATGTTCCAGGTTTCCTCTCATCAATGCGAGCGCCGTGTGGTAGCACTTCTTAGCATTCGCAATATCGCCAATGTCGCGATAACTGTCACCCAGATAGCGATAGGCGCTGGCAGAGGCGTCAATCATGTCGTGCTCTTCACATTCTCTTGTCTCCATCTTGTGGTACTTGATGGCATTCATTAAACTGTCGTTGTCGCCTCTCTTCCTGTACTCTTCGCCCAGCGCGTTGTAGCAATCAATCTATGCGTGTGAGACAGCGAGAAATGATCGAGTACGATTTCCTGCGTGTTCCCGCTCTTCTGCGCATTGTTCAGAATAGCGCGGAGATTCTCGATCTCCAGCTTCGACATGAGTCAGCACGCTCACGCAAGGAAACGGAGGGAAAACGGATGACCAACAAACAAATGAATAACCATATACAAGACTAGAGTTGACAACTTATTGGAAGATACCGAGGATGTCCTTATCGTTGAAGATCAGGTAATCCTCGTTGTTGATCTTGATGTGGTCTCCGCCAAATCCAGGAACGAGGACTCTAGTGCATCACACGAGGGCCAGTTGAACTACCTGTCTCCCTTCTTCACACTGCAGGGAATGAGATTACCGTTGTCAGCATATCTGCCGGGACCGACAGCAATCACCTACTCTCTGAATATGCAGCGGAATGGCATACTTCGCACTCGTTGCGCTTGGGCATGCTGTCTTCGGGAAGGAGAATACCACCAACGCTCTAGAAGTAACACCACGACAGAAGCAATGCCTTCGCCACGGGAACGACCTTCTTAAGGAGAATGCGGTCAGCAAAAGGAATGAACTTCTGAACCAAAGACTAGGGCGCTCATTCAACGCAAGAAGCATGTACCATCCGACAACACCACTAGAAGAAACAGAATATGCCCCAAAACGGGAAAGGAACGTTCTAGACCTTGCGTGGAAACGTGGAAGCGGGCGTTTCTGTTCATGAAACAGAGTGTCACAGAGCGAAGCGTCGCCAAATTGAAACAAACGGGGTGATGTTGGTGCACAGAATAGAAAGAAGGTAAAGAGAGCGCACTTCACAATCATCAGAAAACGAGGGAAAAGGAGTTGGTTTTGCAATCGTCTCTCCATGCACACCCCACAAACAATAGAAGCGCTTGTTTTGAATCCAGACTGTTGTTCACTATGGACCAAATAAAGAGGATTTCGGAATTGCTGGACAACTGGAACAGCATCTTCGTGAATACGAGCACCGATTCACTGATTCCTGCGGGAAGAGGTAGGTGAAGAAACGAGGCCGTGGATGTAATACGTTAGATGCCAACGTCCCCTTCAATCCGATGGACAGAGCCCAGTACAAGGAAAGACTAGGTAGGACGCGTTTCCCAGCAGAGTGACAAACAGCGACGTTCACTATATTCAAGTGGTTTGCGATGCCGTCGAAGCTCAGTCCCGTTGAGTGCGCCTCCAGAGGATGGATCAATGTGGCTTTAAACACGCTCCAGTGCCAAATGTCTTTTATTGTCGTTGTGATGAGGTGTAGATGTAAGGTGAAAGTGATTGTGCAGTTGAACAACGCGCTGTCGCCCAAGGCAATGGAGGACCTTGAAGAGCAGTATCACCGTGATCTGTCGAGTCGTCATGCAGAGTCCTGTCCGTGGCACAACATTTGCGGATGCGAGCAAATCACAAACCCTCTGACGCTGCCTAGGACTCTCCTTCTGGAAGCCTTCGATCGGAGACTGAACTCGTTTGCAGACTGTCATGTAGCGTTTTCATAATGAAGTGAGGTGTAGGATTTCGCCATCGATCTTGACATTTCGTCGTTGAATGTGAACAACGTGCTGTCCCTTTTTGTTGAGGCCTATTTGCAGGAGATGGGAGGCTCTGCTGATGAGTCGGTGGAGGTTCGTAATCGGAAGATAACGCACATTCTGCTTGCGTTGTACGGGTGGAAGAAGGGATCCTGCGACGACATTCTGTGTGAGGAATGCGGTCGTCATATTGGTTTGTGGAATTTCAAGAATGCGTTGAATGTGGCTCTTTGTGACGTGAGTACACTGTAAATCATTGACTTGTAGAGTATAAAGACGTGTGAAGTGACGTATGCAGACGATGTGTCGAAGGAGCGAATCGTGAGTGAGTACCAGATTGACAAGTACATGTGCGAGGAACACAATGTGAATGAAACTCCTGCTGAGGAGTCTGAGAAGGTGATGGAGGAGGAGTCTGAGCAAGTGAAGGGCGAAGAGACAGCGAATGAGGTTGAGAAACCGGTTGATGAGAAGCCTGTCGAAGTGCCGATTGAGGTGGAGAAGAGCGAGATGAAGGCGGAAGAAGAGGCGAATGTGGAAGAGAAGCCAGTGAGCGATGTGCAGAAGGATGTGGAGGAGAGTGAGGGCATGGAAGTGGAGGAGGGTGAGAAGCCGGCAGAGCAGCGTATTGAGGTGGAAGAGAAGCCTGCTGAAGTGGAAGAGAAGCCTGCTGAAACAGAGGAGAAACCGGTTGAAGAGAAGCTTGTGGAAGCAGAAGTGACGCCTGTGGAAGAAGAGAAGCCGGTTGAAGAAGAGAAGCCTGCTGAGATTGAAACGCCCGTTGAAGAAGAGAAGAACGAAGTCGTTGCTGAGGCTGAAGAGAAGCCTGTCGAAGCAGTTACACCCACATCAAATGAAACCCCCACCAGCGAAGCGAAGGAGACGGAAGTGGTAGAAGAGAAGCCTGCAGAGCCCAGCCACGAGGAAGCCGCTTCCGCAGAGGCAAGTCAGGCAGTTCCAGTCGTCAGCGAGAACAACGAGGAGGAGCCAGTGGTGGCGCCGTCGGCTGAGGCGGAGCTGCCTGCTGTGAGCGAGGAGGAGAAGCCTGTGAGCGAGAACATGCCTGAGGAGAAGGGCGATGCAGTGGTGGAGTCGCCTGCTGTGAGCGAGGAGGTGAAGCCCGTGGACGTGGAGATGGAGAAGGCTGAGCAGCCTGAATGTGGAGACGAAATCAATGAGATTGAGGAGGACATGGAAGTGGCTGAGAAGCCAATGGAGGAGGAGATGGAAGAAGAGACGATGGAAGAGAAGCCTGTGGAAGTTGAAGTAACATATGCTGAGGAGAAGCCTGCTGAAATAGAAGAAACACCTGTTGAAACAGAGGAGAAGCCTGAGGAAAAGAAGCCAGTGGAGATTGAGGAGAAGATGGAAAACAATGAAGTGGAAGAGAAGGAGGAAGAAGAGAAGATCGAGGAGCAAACCCATGATGAAGAGAAGCCCATGGAAACTGAAGAGAAGGAAGGAATGGTCGAGGAAGAGAAACCTGAGGAGAAGCCCGTGGAAACTGAAGAGAAGGTGGAAGACATGGAAGTGGTTGAGAAGCCAGTGGAGGAGGAGAAGGAGGAAGAAGAGAAGCCTGTGGAGGAAGAAATGCCTGAGGAGCAGACGCCTGAAGAGGATGTGAGACAGACACTTGAAGAAGAGAAGGCGGAAGAAGAGAAACCTGTTGAAGAGAAGCCTGAAGAAGAGATTGTGGAGGTGGCTGAGAAGCCTGCTGAGAGCGAAGAGAAGGAGGAGCACACGACAGAGGAGAAGCCTGTGGAGGAGCAAACGGTGGAGGAGAAGCCAGAAGAAGAAGAGAACTTGATGATTGACGACGTGATGACGGCGATGGAGGTGGAGGACGAGTCGAGTTGTGACGACCTGATGATTGACGACCTGATGATGGAAACGGACACTGAGAGTGACGATGATATGGAAGTGGAGGACGACGCGACGAACGATGAGAAGCCTGAGGCGATGAAACCCGAAGAAGAAGAGAAGTCTATCGAGAGCGAGGAGGAGGTGGTGGAGGACGCGAAGGCGTTGGAAGAAAAGCCCGAGATGAAGTCCACGATCGTCGATGACATTGACGACGAGGACGAAAACGAGCAGGCTCCCGCACCAGCAGAGACGACGCCACTTCCACCCGCCAGCGAAGAGAAGCCTGACGAGATCAAGCCTGCTGAATCCAAACCTGTTGAAACCAAGCCTGAAGAGAAGACAGTTGAAATCAACCCCACACCCACTCAACCCACACCCGAAATCAACCCCACTCAACCCAGAGCCGCCGCAACGCACACACCTCTCCACACACGCCTCTCCCAGGACGCGGAGGCGATCTACGACGACGAGAATCTCATCGAAGAAGGCTCTGATGACGACCTCCACTCGCTCGCGATATACGTGGGGAGCGTGAGCACCACGCCCGAGGACAGCGAGGTGGAGTCTGAGAACGACTCCGGCGACGCCTCGTCCATCGAGGAAATGAGAATCATCTCGGGCATTGTGGGGAGTGCGCAGAGAGGGAACGAACGAGGGAGGAGGGATTCGGTCTCTCGGGAGTTTCACTTGCGATTGCCTCATGATTCTAGAAACCACATTCCTCAGGGAGATGCGCAGGATGATGACGAGGACAGTGCGGGAAAGAGGACGATGAAGTGGAATGAGCCGCCTTCAAAACGAGAGCTGGTGCGTCCATCGATTACACAAGGGGGTGCGCATGCGCAGCACTTGAACATCTCGAGTGAGCACAACACGTGGTGCCCGTGGCATGCCAATAACGACGAGTCTGTGAGACGACTGATTGGAGTGAGGAAGACAGCGGGTGGTTATGTGTAGTTGCTTTTGAAGGAGCTGAGGATCGTGGTGTCGACAAAGAACTAGCGTGTTTTCTGTTGCTTGTTTGTTTCAGTCATTGCGCTGCGAGAGGATGGAGTTGCTTGTGAAGAGCAGGCAATCGAGCATCGTATTCAAGAACGCGTTCCAGAACATGAACGAGCTGTGTTTGGCGCGGACGCAGTGGAACGCTCGCGTTGGGATAGAGAAGTGCGTTCGCCAGTTCGTCAGCCAGCGCAAGAGCCAGAAACTCTATTTCGGCGTCACGGCGTCCAAGAGCAACGTGTCCATTGTCCAAGTGAATGATCACGGTACGTTGCTCCTGGTAGCGGTAAACTGTAGGGGAATTCGTCGATTCACAGCAACTGTTCGAGCACAGCGACAAGACGAGAGTGTTCGACTACGAGAGAGATATTGATCGCTTTGTGTCCTTCATCAGGGATTATTTCGATCGGTTAGGTGGACAGAATCAGATCCGGATCTGCGTGATGGACTATGACCTTCCCGTGAAAACGGTGCGTCAGGACCTCTTGGACACCGTGTCCCTTGCCGAGGGAATTGGCGTAGTCAAGGCGACCCTCTTCCAGTACGATCCCGAGTTTCTTCTCGTGAAGACGCATGATGCGATGAAGTCCATGCAACTGAGCACGCGCAACGCTGGAATGGAGGCGGCGATCCTCGACTACGGGCGGTCAATGCGCGCGGGGTGTGTTTCTCGTCATTTAGGAAGCTCGTTGTCGGTGCGAGACATCAACGAGGCGACCAGCTATTTGCTGGCCAAGTACTATTACTCGCTCGATACGGTCGTTGACTTCATGCAAAGCTCGAAGGGCGACGATTTCAGCAGTCTTCCCTGTGCCTTTAGGAAGACGTTTATTCAGACGTGGGTGGTGGGGAAGTGGGTCATGCGTAGGTATCTCGCGCGGTACTGTTTCAGTTTGGCAGAACGCTACCAGATCGTGGACGCTCGCCATCTGCCGTTCGAGATCGAGGAGGAGGTCGATCGAGTCATCAAGCAGTGGACGGCGGAGTGCGTCCAGGAGTTGTAATATAGTGAATGTTGTTTGTTATAACGATCCAAATTCGCACGAATGAGCGAGAATCAAAACCAGAAGGAGCCGAGAGAAACGGGAATGCGCCAATAATCGCGAGCGGGCTTCGATGACAATGAATGGAGTGGTTTCTCCATTGCTAGGAAATGGTAGAGCGTCAGAGTGGATGGACTCACCTTTAGAAGCCCATTTTATTGCATGGACACGAGAGAGCCATCACGTACCTGAAGTACAGTCCCGATGGCGACGTATTCTTCAGTGCCGCAAAGGACTTTACTCCCACGATGTGGAGAGCGTCGGATGGCGAGAGAATCGGTGTTTTCGAGGGACACAACGGAGCCGTGTTCCAGCTGGACACAACGAGTATTCCATGATTGGATCGTGTTCACCGTCCATAGGCGATACGAAGTACTTGTTTTCCGCCTCTATGGACTCGACGTGCCACATTTGGGACGTTATGACGGGGAGAGTCGTGAATGTGATTAAGCTCGACATTCCGATCCGCTGTCTTGCCGTGAGCGAGGGAGACCAGTACCTGTGTCTCTGCACCATGTCTTTCGCTGGCGAGGCCGTATTTCCCCGCACTCTTCCTCACCCGTAGCCCACTCTCTACATCTACGACATTTCGAACGGCGTGGAGGAGATTGGCGACCCCAAGCTCATCATCAAATCCGTCGTGTCGACGACCACAAATATCTTGTCAGTCATCTGGACTCCCTTAAACAAACAAATTATCGCATGGTGACTGTGCACGTTGGACCTCATGCCTAGTGATTCCGAAGGAATGCTGCGCATCATCAACGCCTCCACGGGCGAGGTGGAGAACACGATCCGGGCGCACGACGGCAGCATCTCGTGCCTGGTGACCTCCTACGACCGCGCCTTCTTCGCGACGGCGAGCAAGGACGCGAAAGCGAAGGTGTTCGACATGCTGACCCAGGAGGAGATTTGCTGCTTCGCGACGGACCGACCTCTGAACGGCGCGGCGCTGTCGCCGATTCTGAACCAGCTGGTGGTGGTCGGTGGTGTGGAGGCGCGCGATGTGACGACGACGCGCACGCAGAAGATGGAGGTGAGTGGAGTGTGGGGAGTGTGATTGTAGAGCTTGTTCTACGACCTCGCCTCCAAGGAGGAGATTGGTCGCGTGAAGGGCTCCTTCGGTACCATGAATTCTGTGCAGTTCAGTCCCGATGGCAAGAGGTGGGGGCGAGCGAGAGCATTGATGTGTAGCTTCATCACCGGAGGTGAAGATGGTTACGTGCGTCTGTGCTTCTTCGACGAGGAGTACTTTACGAAGGAGGCGGAAGAGGAGAAGAAACTGAGAGAGTTGGAGAAGCTTGGGGAACAAATGAAAGAATAAGGGTATCTTTATTGTAGTGTGTTTGTTGGACAAGAGTGTATTGAGACACGCACGCTTGTTGGAACAAGGAGAGCATTCACGATGAGAGGTGAACAGCAAAAAGAGAAGAACAAAGATGCCTAAAAGAATACAGATTGCAATATCGTTCAAGTAATTGCAATTCTCCGTGTCCGTAACGATCTCAGCAGGGAAGGGCTTGGGACGGGAACCACGATAACGGATGTCGTTCACCATTTCGTTCAGCAAAGGATCTCCGTCCCCGTCCACGGAAATGTCACTCTCTGAGAAATCGGAGTCACTTCGCGAATGGTCACCTACACTTGAGTCATTAACGTAAAGCGCTACTCATGTGCAAAAAGAATCCAGCAACAGAGACAATTAGTGATAGTGAGGCTGTACAACGCATCGATTCAGCCCCATCGATATCAACCACGACTAACCTCACCAAGAAAAGTTCTGTGCGACTTCTTCGCGCACCATTGAATGACGCCACGTAATCGTCCCCAAAATGAATTCTGTCGCATTCAAGACGGAGGATTTGTACAACTGCATCCGGAATAGTCGCATCGAAGCGCTTCTGTTCCGGAAAGGCTATCTCCACGTGTTTTCCATGATCGAGAGTGTACTGCATCATTGTCTCTCTTCAGGATAGGCAGTAGCCGTGATCTCCATCATCGGATGGCCTCTGTTGGGGATTACCCTGCTTCCGCTCACCACGGACCTGGTTCAAAACGCCTCGTCACGCGATTTAGTCCACATGGTGCCACTGGCTCACGAATAGTACTTGAAATGGAGGGTGGGGACCATCCTGGCGGTATTCGTGTACTTTCTCTATCGTGTACCGTACACCGCGTACCTGACATCAAATGCGTCCACAATCCAGAACGAAAAGGGGCTCCTGGAGACATCGTTTCATGTTTCGTTCGCTTATGGGAAGGAACTCTTCCTCCTGTTGTGTCTGATGTGTCTCGAGGTGGGAGGGGCGAGTGCGGTGTAATCGCTAGAGTTGGGCCTTTGCTCTCGCCGCCATTCTCCCCTACCAGAGGAAAGAGGAGGAATCGGCACAGCAGACGAAAACGGAATAGGAGGGAAAAGAGACAGTATGCCCCCTATTGAGAGCGTTCGTTTTGTTTCTTTTGACAAAAGAAAGTCGTGCGGCCGGTCTGTTATTGGGTCCGGCGAGGAGCCCATTCCATCCAGAGAAACCATATGAATTCCTCGAGCCTCGTGGCGAATACGCGACGTGGATCGCTTCCTGAGCACTCCGAATCACTTTGAAGCGCGTTCGTAGGAGGCTATGCACGTGAAAACGGGGCAAAGATTCCTTTTGTGGTGAAACGCCCTTGAGAAGAGTCGTATGGTCGTCGAGTGATTGGACGCACGAGTTGAATGGAAACGCCCATCTTCTCCAATTCTTCTTGGTCATTCTTTTTTATGCAAAGCAAGGAACAGAATGTTGAACTCACGAATATATGCGTTGTACATTCGGGGAATGACGTATGGCCCGGGAAGTCGCCTCAGTACGTAGAATGCAGGTCTTTACGCGTTGACTCCTGAGGAGTTGGGAGCTCCAACAGCTACGAACAAGGACGCCCTCTTTGACTGGCAGTTCGAGAATGCTGGCAAAGACACGGTGTCCAAGTTCGGAGGCGTCAAGAAGCTGATGGAGAACTTCGGCACGGACGAGAAGAACGTTGGGACTCGCGGACCGCATCATCCGTAGGGATTGACGACGGAAATGGCCAACGACCCGAAACGAGAGGAGGTGTACGGGTCGAACAAGCGCAGCGAGCGAAAGGGCGTCTCCTACTGGTATCTGATCTGGGTGGGGATGCACGACTTCACGATGATTCTGCTGACGATTTCGGCGACGATTTCGATCGTGCTGGGTATCAAGACGGAAGGCTGGGCGGAGGGCTGGTATGACGGCGTCGCTATCATCGCCGCCATTCTTGTGTGCCTGAACGTGTCCGCTGTGAACGATTTGCAGAAGGATCGGCAGTTCCGCGTGCTAAACGCCGAGAACAACCGGAAGCAGGTCACCGTGGTTCGAGACGGCGAGAAGCAGCTGATCTCCATCGACGACCTGGTGGCGGGCGATATCGTGCAGGTAACTGCGGGAGACACCGTCCCGGCGGACGGCATCTTCCTGTCCGGCAGCAAGGTGAAGATGGACGAGTCGAAGCTGACGGGCGAGTCGGACCAGATCGAGAAGGGCGAGAAGAACCCGTTCGTGGTGTCGTCGACGGAGTGCCACGAGGGCTCGCTGATGATGTTGGTCACGGCGGTGGGTCCGAACTCGGTGTTCGGTCGCATGCGCACGATGATCGAGGGCGACAGCGAGGGCTACACGCCGCTGCAGGTGAAGCTGGCGCGTCTGGCGAAGCAGCTGTCGATGGTGGGCGGCATCATGGCAGTGATCACGGTGGTGCTGATCGTCGCCAAGCACCTCTACCACTGGTTCCGCGGCGAGGGCAACACCGACGGCTTCGGCAACCCCGTGTGGCTGTCGTCGGACTGGTCGGCGATGGTGGACGCGTTCACGACGGGCGTGGCGATTCTGGTGCTGGCGATTCCCGAGGGTCTGCCGCTGGCGGTGACGATCGCGCTGGCGTACTCGGTGAAGAAGATGATGAAGGACAACAACCTGGTGCGCCACCTCTCCGCGTGCGAGACGATGGGCGGCGCGAACACGATCTGCTCGGACAAGACGGGCACGCTGACGCAGAACCAGATGACGGTGGTGCAGGGCTGGGTGTTCAACGTGGAGCACCAGACGCAGCTGCTGAACGAGCTGAAGACGGGCGACCAGAAGGAGGTGGACGCGTTCATCCAGAAGTGCGTGGACATCCCCGCGGCAATCCGGTCGCTGCTGATCGACGACGCGGTGCTGAACAACGAGGGCTACCTGACGATGACGGAGGAGGGCAAGGAGCGCGGCGTGGGCAGCGCGCTGGACATCGCCTTGCTGCGTTGGTGCAACAAGATGAACGAGAACTACGCGGCGATCCGCGAGAAGTACCCGCTGCTGAAGGGCGACGACGCCAGCGCTGTGGGCATCGTGCGTCGCTTCCCCTTCCACTCCAACCGCAAGCGCTCCTCGCTGGTGGTGCGTCTGCCTGACGGGCGCTACCGTCTCTTCGTGAAGGGCGCGCCCGAGATGGTGATCCGCTTGTGCGACGACGTGCAGCTGCCGGACGGCAAGAAGAAGGAGCTGACGGGCAGCTTCCAGGAGGACTCGGAGGGCAACCTTTCGGGCAACGGCTCGCGCAAGAAGCTGGTGCAGCACTGTATTGTTCCGATGGCGCGCCAGGCGCTGCGCGTGCTCGCGTTCGCCTACCGCGACTTCGACACGGCGCAGGACTGGGACGCGATGGTGCAGTACGCGACGGAGGAGCAGAAGGGCGTGGGCGACTGTCCCGCGGTGGAGAACAACCTGACGCTGCTGTCGTTCCTGGGCTTCCAGGACCCCGTGCGACCTGAGGTGCCGGACGCGGTGCTGTCGTGCCAGAAGGCGGGCATCTTCGTGCGCATGGTGACGGGCGACTCGATGGAGACGGCGAAGGCGATCGCGCGCCAGTGCAACATATACCACCACGACGAGTGGAAGGACGCGAGAGGGAAGACGTGGCCGGCGGGTCGCGCCATTCTGGGCTCGCAATTCCGCGAGATCGTGGGCGGGCTGGTGCTGCCGCCGCACTTCTACCACGAGTGCCACTGCAAGGACTGC
>JANPWJ010000078.1:0-23646 GCA_027406325.1 Blastocystis sp. subtype 2
CGAGGACGTGCACCTTGCGGTAGGAGAACTTATCCTGCTTCTGGTAGGCAGCTTGGTTCTACGAACAATAATTAAGCATGCAGTCAGAATCGGGACACATCGAAAACGACACTATCGCAGTAGAAAGCGACGGAGTCGAGTGATTTCACAATACCTACCTGTTCCTGAATATCAGCCATTAGAAGTACTGTAGTAAAGGTGATCTATGGCAATCGAAAAAGAAGGGAATCAGAGTGCCCAGGGGATCCACTTCCATAAGCTTGGAGATAACTATAGGACTCCTTTGTACCCTTCACGTGATTTCAATTCCATCAGAGTGGAGTTAATGAGAGTGGATATAGGTGAAATAGTAGTTATGCTTCTTGAAAGAACGGAAATGAGCACCTTCTCGTCCATCATGAGGAATCAACGCTTTCGTAGGGAAGCGATGCGATTTTGTGTGGAAGAGTACATCGTTAAAGCAAATTCGGTGTTATTGAGAAGAGTGGTGATGCCATCGTCTTCTTTGACTGCTTCTCTTCTCTTCGTCATTCTGTAACGATTCTAGTTCACTACTCATTGCTCCTGAAGGGAATCAAGAGTGATTCACCTTCCATTGTTGAATTCTGTTGGACTGTGTTGCACACCACACTCTCTTTCCACCCACCGTGTTTGAGTGTTATCATCCCATGACACTCACCCTGCTCATATGAGGGATGTTCGAGTTTCGCAAGTAGTCCGTGTGGCCTAATGATAAGGCATTTCCCTCCGGAGGAAAAGATTGCGGGTTCAAGTCCCGCCTCGGACTGCTTTTTTCTCCGTTGAACTCACGTCATTTCTTTTGCTCCCTTCGTGTGGTGATTCACAAATCGCAAATCACTTGCTGGAAGGCATGGGTCGTGGCTGCCATCTTGGGTGATTGGAAGAGAAGCAATGCAAACACAACGAAAAGCATGAGCTCAAACGCTACAAACTCACAGGAAAGGGCAACCTCACTTTCACAATGGGCGACAACACCACTCTGGACAGAATTGCGCATTCAACAGGACTGAACATGGTTTCACAGGTAGTGAATTCGTAGCATCCTTCCCTTCAGGTGATGATCCGCCTCCTTTCATTCCTCGTAAACGCCATCATCATTCGCTTTGTATCTCTAAAGTACGTCGGAATCGTGAATGTGCGGTAAGCAATCTCTCACAACGATTGAAAACACAGACTGATGCTCCTTTCAACCTCGATCCTATTCCTTTCGAGAGAACCGATACGGAAAGTGTGCTTCGACAAGGGAAAGGAGAACTGGAAGGAGGTGTGTCAACTCGCTTGGTTAAGGTAGCTCCTTGCTTCATACTCTCATCTCGCAGCGTTCCTATCGGTGCTGTTCTGTCGCTTCCTCTGTGTTTCATCTGGATTCGAGTTCTCCCAGATCCAGACATCCCACTCTACAAATCGGTACTCCTTCTCCCCTCCTTTCATCTAGTCCGTTCTCGTCTACGCCGCATCCGCCCTCATCGTTCTCGCCTCTGAACCCTTCTACGTGTTCACCCAGCTGACGCTTCACACGGACATCAAAGTCTACGTCGAGAGTGAAACGCTCCTTATCCGCAGTCTGCTCAACTGCGCTCTGGTCATCCTCTTCCCCTCGCTCAAACTCACCGTCTTCTGCATCTCCGAAGTCATTTACGCACTTCTCTACCCAGTCCTGTGCCTTTCGTCTCTTCCCGCTCACCTCTAGGTACCTGTGGAAGATACGAAAGCTGCTGCGCAATCCAGACGAGAAGGAGAAGATGCCCGTGCAGTCACTGCTGGACTTCAGACCCTCCTTCCAGCCCATCTCGTCCAGCTCGCTCAAGTTGATCGTCCTCTTCTTCAACCAGTCCTTCCTGAAGCAGCTGCTGACCGAGGGCGAGAAGTACCTGCTCTCCTTCAGCTCCGTCTCCATGCACGACCAGGGCGTCTACGAGGTCGTCAACAACCTCGGCTCTCTGTTCGCTCGCTTCCTTTTCCAGCCGCTCGAGGAGGGCTGCTATCTCTTCTTCACCCAGGTCCCTCTCTCCTCAGCGTCTCACGTATAGGAGTCCACTCGTGGTACTGCCCGCAACCAACAGGCTTCTTCCGTGTGCCTGCTCCTCCTTCGCTGTCTCTTCTACGTTGAGTTATCTCGCTCCTCTCACTCCCAGTTCGGCACGCTCGTCGTCTCCTTCGGCTACTCCTACACCTCCGCACTGCTCTTCCTCTACGGCGGGAGCGCGCTCGCCACTCCAGTCGCCATCCGCATGTTCCGCGTGTACTGCTTCTACGTCCTCCTCCTTGGACTCAACGGCACCTCAGAGGCGTTCTTCATGGTACGATCGACTCCTCCGCTGAACCGTAGGCGACAGCGCCGACCGACACGCTGCAGAAGTACAATCGCATGATGATCCTGTTCTCGGTGGTGTTTGTCTCTGTGTCCTTCCTGATGACATATCCTTGACCGTCCTCGCCGCGTTGTCTTGACCCCACGCCGCTCCTCGGTTCCGCCGGCTACATCGTGGCGAACTGCGTGAACATGCTCTGTCGCTGCGTCCACCACTGGAGGTACCTCGACCACTACATGGAGCAACCCACTCTGTCCCGAATCGTGCCGTCGTGTCCCTGGCTAGTTTACACGATTCTCGTGGGCTGCGGACTCGCTGTAGAAGAGAAGTGGGTGTTCCCGTACTCGTTGCGACGTCTGTGCATCCACTTGGGAGTAGGAGTTGTCGCAGGAGTGAGTGTGCTGATCCTGCTGTTTGTGTGCGACAAGAAGACCGTTCAGGAAGTGAGAGCTTTGTTCCATAAGAGAAAGAGTGAGTGAGGTGTTTGTTTCATCAGCCAATTGGTTCTTGAGAGAGTCAACTCTTTATCCTTCAATCATTCAAACAAACACCCCTAATGATACAGCGAATCTGGAAGTGCGAAGTCGTAATCGGGGTAAAACGCGGGCGCTCGCTTCGGCAGCTCTGGGTCTCTCGGCACAGGAGCAGGGTTGTACTGAATGCTACACGTTCATCGGGACGACACACGCCTACATGGAGAAGTTCATGTTCTCGCCAATCTGGAGAATCGCAGCCTGATTGCCGCAACGATAGCAATAGTTCGGCGCCGAAAAGATCGTGATCACGTTTTGGTTGTGGCACCAGTTGTAACCCTTCGGTTGAGATCGCATACATCCACTACCTCCATTGCCAATTGATGCGCTCTGGTGATCAGACTCAGACAGTTGTCCTTGTTGAACTTCTCGCTTATGTCCTCGCCAAACGTGTAGCCCGCGCCTCGACTCGATACGCCCCATCCCTCACGATCGTCAGGATCCGACCAGAGGAGATCCGTTATGGGTCCCTCGTGCTCGGTGAAGGAACGGCCAACACAAGACAACAAGGATATGTTCCCGACGTCCACAGAACGCTCCAACTCGCGCACCTGGTCAATCGACTGAATGGAGGGAGACAGACCGGCATGCACAACGAACACCTCCTCCTCCACCAGAGCCGACAGATTGAAGAAGGCGAACAGCTCGTTGAAACACTTCCACACGGAAGAGTCTCCGTACTTGCGGATGCACTCGTCAAAGAAGCCGTTTCTATTACTCAGCAAGCGGCTTTCACCTCCCACGACAGATTCACCTGCGGCGTTTCGTGATTCCCGCGAAGCAGATAGATCCGATCTGGATACCGCACCTTCAGCAGTACAAGGAGAGTGATGGTCTCCACCTAGGCGTTAGACGCGGAGGAATCCATGACTGAATGAAAACCGCGATCGACGTAATCGCCCATGAACAGATAGTTTGTATCGGGAAGAACACCACCAATTTTGAATAATTCGATCAAATCGCGGAATTGTCCGTGAATGTCGCCGCAAATCGTCACTGGACAGCGGATCGGCTGAACATTGGACTCGTCCGCGAGTATCTCCTTCGCCTAAGGATTACCGGAGCACAGAACGCGTTCCTTTTCACAAAGCGCTTCCACGACGGGCTTCGCGAGCAGCTTGCACTCCGACACATCCACTATCCAGTCGTCAAGCTTCTGGAGAGAAATCTCCAACTCCTTTGACATGAATACCAATTACTGGGAACAAACACAGCAACGCACTTTGTTTCACGATAGTTCACCTTTACGACCCTTCTCACAGTACACGGCAAGTCCCATCTCGGGAAAATGAGGACCGTCGAAGTAGTACTTGTATTGAAGTCTACTCCTCAGAACCGAACCGCAACACGCACATATCGACCACATCTACGTCCGCGTTCATTAGCACGGAGTTGCGCGTCTGCACGCGGTTAAATCCACGGATAAAGTACAAAAACGGCTTCTTGCAGGGCGTGGGGTGCTTCTGCTGATAGAGAATAAGCTAGTCGTCACAACCACCCCCAGCGCCCACGAAGTGAATCAGCCCATCCCCGGACGGAAGCAGCGACACCACGGTGTCGAAGTGCGCGTCGTAGTACGACAGGTACTCCACTAGCTGACTCATGTAACGGTCGCGCGTGATCTCCGTGCAGATGATGGTGATTCTGTCGCTCAGTCCGCACTCCGCGATGCGCTTCTTCGACAGTCTATTCCTCACTCGCGTGGCTCACCGCTACTGGCACTGCTGGCGGTTCGTGCACAGGTAATACGAGTGGTCGCACAGATGCGTCATGAAGCCAGTCACCGCGCCCTCCACCACGAACAGACACCCTACGCCTCACGCCATCCGCTCGCGTCCACGTCGCTTGTCCTCCTTGCGGACGTACTTCTCCATCATCGCGATCTCGTTCAGCTGGAAGTCGTCCTCCATGTACGATCGCGCGAACTTCTCCTCGATACACACGCCGCGCTCCGTGGGAGCCACGATGTGCGAGCTCTGCTCCGCGAACCAGATGTCCTGGCAGCAGTCCTTGATCCCCGATATGCTCAGCACCAGCTCGTTCCACAGCATGCTGATCGCTGGGGGTTACGGGTTCGAGTCGACCTTACAGGACTTTTTCTCACTTCGCTGCTTCCGCAGACCGGAGCGCACGCCGTCCACGGTCTGGTGGACGATCGCCACGGAGTTGCTCATGTCGACGATGACTTGGCTCGGATCGTGCGCCAGCGCCTGGATGATGTAGTTATCGTACTTCGTTCGACCGATCACGAAGTTCGGCATGAGTCGCCACGGGAACACGGAGGGCGTGAAGATGAACAGATCCTAGAAATGACGAGGAGCAGGCACTCGGACAATCGCAACGTCCCAGTAGGTGACGCTCCGCTGGTTGAACATCGTGAACAGCTCGCTACACATGATGAGAGGAATGAAAACGAACTCTCGCGACTCCTTGTGATTCGAGTACAAATCGTCGGGGAAGTTCGCGAACATGTTCTTTCTGTGCGTGAATAGCGATACGCGATTCCCTAGTCTCCCAGAACGAATGTCGTCGCGCGCCTTCTTCAGCACGGAGGAAACCGTGTTCTCGACCAGAATATCTCCGTTGATGTAGCCGTAAAACGGATATCCGGGGTGTCGCTCCATCGACGTTTCTAAAAGGCCAAAAATGAACGGCATGCCAAAAGGAGCCTTCCTTCACGTTAGACGCAGCACGAACACTCACGGAAAGTTGTCATAGCACTTTAAATTGAACTGCTGACACTCCTTCATCCAAACTTCGTCATCCACGTAAGCAACGCCCAACACACCGGGCATCGTAGATAGAAAATAGAGGGTGTTTCGCTGCAATTCCGCTATTGGATTGTGAAGGTCCTACGCGTCATACGCCCCACCGTTGCCTACATCCGTGGACATGAGCGACGTTGCCAAAACAAGCAGATGGTCGTCGTCGTTATACACAGGACCGTCACTTGTTGAAAAGGGATCAAATCGCTTGTGCCAGTCGGCTGAGGGCTCCACCTTCTGTGTTGCAAGGATGTTGACAAAGACAGCGACCCATCCCAGCAGCAGAATAAACCCCGTTCCGGCAATACAACCCTCTTTGCTGACCATCTTTTGAACCCAAAGAGAGTGCGCAAAATCGACGCATTTTTGGACGGCTTGGAGAGTGAGGAGGTTGTGAGTACTTCCTATGCATTTGGAATGCACTTATCACGAAGGATGCATTGGAGTAACGCGGAGGAGAGGGTGGAATCACTCGACAGAAGGAGGGTTGGGGTGGGATATCTGCCAAAACAAACAAGAGACAAGCTAAATCACAAGCAAAACGACCTATTCGAGACCATACTCCTTCCTGAACTTTTCCTTCATTGCCTTTGCCAATTCTGGATCCACGAGTCCCGTTCTTCCATCCGTGCCGATGGGTCGACGAAACAACAACACATTCGATTGGGGCCTATTCCTAACGTTCGCACTCCGTTGACCACCTGTACTCACAGTAATGCTCCCAGCCCAGGCTCATCTGGATCCCGAGTTGCCTCCACTCCTGCTCCGACAGCAACCGCCCCTTTGGAATCAGTTTGGCATACTCCTTCCTTATCGTCACCTGTCTACATCGTTACTGAAGGAAATGCGCCATGGACCTGTACTCGTAGTTTTCGTCGTTGAATCTTTCTCCATAGCGTTCTACAATCTGCTCCATTTGGATTCCCCGTCTGTGTGATTCTCGCAACGTAGATTGTGGCGGTCACCATGGAAGCACCGTAAGTGTTGTTCGATAACAAACAGGAATAGAATACACTACTGTTATAACGCAGAAAGGATTTCAGCTTCAATGTCACTCGAATCATCAAAACTCTTGTTGTCGATATCCACGCCCTCCACTTCCTTTTCGATGTCTACTTGTCACTCTGCATTTTAGCCCTAACCGCTCATGCTGTCGAAGTCGTAGATGTCTTCCACTGTATTCACTTCGTCGGGAATCGTCGACACGACCACTGGCTGTTTCACTTCTTCTTTCGCTTCCTCCTTCGCTTCCTCCTTCACCTCCTCCTTCACTTCCTCCTTCGCCTCCACGGGTTCTGACGCGTCAGCAGCGCGGATTGGTTCCTCCTTCTCCGCCTGAGGCTTCTCTTCTTTCGCAATGGTGCGCTTGTAGTTGTCGATCAGCTGGTAGACGCGGAAGAGATAGTTCCTCCAAAAGTGGTCATCCTACGCTAACACACAACGCGAATGGAGGACATCGATCTTCGCGTCACGCTGAACGAGCTGGAATCGGATCTTCTGCAACTGCTCATCCTGCTGACGAAGAAGGACGATGAGCTTTGCATTGTTGTTAGGGCTGTACTTCGGATCCTCACAGCCCTCGCAGGACTTCAGAAATGTTTCGGGATCCTTCGACAGCAGCAGAATATCGCACTTGATCATGTCCTGGTACACCGGCGAAGAGACGAACTCGGGAAGCATCCAGGGAACAACCGTCGTGGTCTCTTCTACTCCTCATGACTTGCAATACGCTGCAACCCTTCTGTTCCATCTCTTTCGCATCAATCTCTTTGTACATCTGCTCCCCCTTGGTCTTAATGTCCCCAATAATCTTCTATCCATCATTACGTCTAACTAAGATGAACGATTGCTTCATTGGCACTCTTATCCACAAAGTCGGTTGCCATTTTGGTTACTCCCGAAGACACCTTCTTGATCGACGACAGGAACCCTACTGCGTCATTTCCGCTGCAAGACGACGAACCTCCAAAACTCCATCCACTCGCCGACGAAATGTCTGCTTGCTCCTACACTCATCACGCACCACCGACAAGCAGCGTACTGCCATCGCGCTAAGAAAAGACTTCTGAAGAATACGCAATTCTGAACAAACACGCGTTGACACAACGCAACTAATTGAAATCACTACTGCGCAACACCTTCCGCCGGTTCATCTTTAACGAGGAAAGGAAAGGACCTATTCCGTTGTCATTTGTCGATATTCGCACTGACGGTTCCGCGTAACTCCGCCTCCAGTCATTGTCTCCCCCCAGCTCCGTGCTCGACGTTGTCGGGAGGGGAAAGGTCTGTCTCTGCGCCTTCTGGGGCACCTCCTTCTCCACCTTTCTCGCCACCACGACGGGCGGCGGCGGCTGCGGCGCGCTCTCAAAGTGAACCACCATGTCCTGCCCCGCTTCCGCCGTCGGCTGCGCCACGCGCACATACCCCGCGTCCCACGGCCGCGTCGCCTCACCGCAACTGTCCTCGCAACAACAGCCCAGCCACGACGTGTGCGCGGAGTACTCGGGCACCTTCGCCAGCTCCTGCGAGGAGGCCTGCGAGAGCGTCAGCTGCTCCGTGGAGTCGCCGAGCGAGCTCTCCGACGGCTCGGGCGTAGACAGCTCCGTGGGCGGGTTCTGCGACAGCGAGTTCCGAACGGAGTTGGACTGCGAGGAGCAGAGGTCGAAGGTGGACTGCTCGATCCTCCTACGCGTCACACCAACGCAGCAGGGCTACTGAAGCCGACTCTCCAGCTCGTCGCTCCACCAGTACTGCGGCTCCGTCTTCTTGACCACGTGGGACACGACGGAGCGCGTGGAGGAGAGCGACGCGGAGGACGGTCGCCGCGCGATCATCTCGCGACTGAGCTGCTCCAGCGAGGACTGCGTCAGGATGTCGTTGAAGATCGACTGGTCGCTCTGGGACCAGCCCTCCAGCCCGAAGTCCGACAGCGACCGCGCAACCGACGGACGGTTCAGGTGAAACGGGGGGACCGACTGGTTGCGCCTGACCTTGAACTGCTTCAGGAAGTCGATGGCGGTGGAGAAGGAGGCGTAGCAGTAACTACACCATCACCATCACCACATACCCCGACTCCAGCTCGTTGTTGCGACAGTGCATGAAGTCGAAGTTGGTGATGAACCGCATCTGCGCCACCAGGTTCGACAGGTTGCTCTGGGTGATCTATGCCTCACCCTCCACACGCTCACTCACCACCAGGATCAGCAACGGCAGTTGGTCGTCGCCGCTCACCTCGTACACCAACGCTACACCTCACTCCACGCCCTCACGCCCACATCGCTGCACCAGGATGCGGTCGCGGATCTCCATCGACAACGACTTCATCGTCTTCCAGATCACGTTCAGCTTCCCCAGCACGCTGCGCTCCTCCGTCATTCGCTGCAGGATCCGCGACGCGCGCGCGATCAGGTCCGGGTAGTAGCACATCGGACACAAGCACACGTCTGCTGGGCGCAATCCCCCGTTTTTCTATTTATCGTGAGGGGTGACGAAATCTACCTGAATTGCGGAGAGCACGCACTGGATCTGAATCTCCTCCGTCATCGCGTTATCGATCAGGTTCTGCATGATCTGAGTGTGAGAGGAGAAGGACGTCCCAACCTTGTTATAGCACCCTTCGATTAGGGACATTTCGACCACGCGACGAATGAACAGTTGGACCATGAGGGACGATGCGTAGTACTGGTTGCTAGAAACGAGCTCCACCTTGATCTTGTTGTAGTCCAGCAGAATCCAGGACTTGATCTTCATCATGGCATCGCGGATGGAATCATCAGTGCTGTTCATCACGTAGTTGTTGTTGAAAAAGTAGCGGTGAAGGCTGCATTCAACTGCAAATACTAGGATATGTGAATGTCCTTCTGAAGAGAGACTAGGATGTCCTTCGCCGCTTGCGCCCCGACGAAGTACTCGAACACCTCTGCTCGTGATGCGCTATGTGCAGGACATACCTGAAATGTGGCCGGAGTGGAACAGAACGTTGGACTGCGGAATGACTTGCAGCGGGTAAAACGGACCCTCCAGGGGCTTGTCGAGAAGGAGGATGCGGAACTCAGAGTCGCCGTCCACGTTGATGATGTCGTTGTAGAGGATGCGACAGTGCCTCTCCTCCGAAAACCCAATTCCGTTCCACTTGTCCACCTACGACTCGTTGACGACAAGTAGTGTTACTTTTGTCTGCACGTACTTCGAATTCACATCGACCGTCTTCCCAGAAAGCGTCATGTACTCGTCTTTGTAGATCGTCGATTCCGAAAGAACGTGCGTCTCTATGCATAACCGATGACTCCCACTTCGCACGAATGAACGAAAGTGAAAAGTGCTCCGTCGTTAGCGAAGAAGCAATGGGGATTGCCAGGATGAGGAGCTTATTCTTCCCCATTTCCTTCATTCTCTACGGATCACGGAGGAGCGGCGAGCACGGACGGGAATGGATGAGAAGATGGCTTTGTATATTGGATTCGCAATAATCGATTCATCTCCGAAGTTGTACAAATCGAGGATACGAATCATCGCAAATCAATGCGCAACACCTCTTCTCAAAGGGATTCTATTCGGTGCTCTCTTTTTGCACATGCGATTTTTGGATGAGATGATTTGTGTTCAAAAGGGGGAAGAACTGTGGAATTGTGTAGTCTCTCATGCTCATTTGCTAGGCTTCACGCCTTGCTGCTGAACGGTGGGTTGCGGGGATGTTTTCAGAGCACGATTGGAAGGGAGAGACGCACGCAGCGACTCAGATGAGTTCCGTGAGCAATAACGAATAGCACAACGAACAAACAGAGGGGAAAAGTGAATGGGAAAAATCACAATTCTTGATCGCCAAGCGGCAAATAAACATTGTTGTATTTCGCCTTCTCACACAACGTAATCGAGGGATG
The DNA here is from genome assembly GCA_027406325.1 of Blastocystis sp. subtype 2. Lineage (NCBI taxonomy): Eukaryota > Bigyra > Opalinata > Blastocystidae > Blastocystis > Blastocystis sp. subtype 2. Next base: position 10,512 of record JANPWJ010000078.1, read on the forward strand.
CGCAGTGAAGTTCTCTGCCAATTCCTGTCTAAACTGCATAAAGAGACTGCTCATCGAGTCCGTGTCGTTCACACGCTTCAAAAAGCTCGATCTGAGCTTGGAACTCCGATGAGGCATGTCCATGCCGTACGACGTCATCAGAACCAAAAAGTCGTAGCCGACATGACGCAGATGCTCTACCAGCTGGATCTTGTTATATCCGTAGTCCACGAACCTCTCATCGAAAACGGGCGTGGACGGAGATCGCTTCAGCAGCACATAGGGTTCTTGCGAAAAGTTGATCACGCACTTCAACCGAGCCAAATCGCCCTTCTTCCAGAGGAACCACGCGGGGCGGATATAGTTCTAGTCGTCACTGCATCAGCCAACGCCCACGTGGGTGAGCACGTTCGTCTTCTCTATGGAACACACGCGCGCGCGAATACACCCCAGCATCTGGTAGCGGTCCTCCGGGAAGAGTTCGTTCCCTCTACGAATGAAACTCCGTCTGGAGAGCGACAGTCGGATGCAGGAGCTGAGCGCGCGGCACTGCGGCAGGATGGTGCTGTGGTCGTAGAAGAACACGGGGATGATGATGGCGACCTTCTCGCGGTTCAGCACGGCGGGACTCAAGCGAGCGAGGGAGGCGAAGAGCGTGCCTACGGGTCATACAGAGCGCGCACGACCACTCGCCGGCCAGATGTCGAAATCGAACACGACGTAGTGCGTGGTGCGCGTGTTGCGGATGCCGATGTTGCGAAGCTTGTTGATGGGGAACACGCTCGCCTCCTTCGTGCCGTTGCGGACGAGATAGAGAACGATCGACACGCGCTCCTCGTACGTCCTCGCGCTCAGGTAAGACAGGAACTTGGGCTCCTCCGTGTCGGTGCCGAACAGCACGATCGACAGGTCGCCCTGCCAGCGCCGCTGCAGGTGGGTGATGAAGAAGATGCGTGAGTAGCTATGGGTGAGGGAACACCACGACGCTCACGTGCCGACGGCCACAAGCGAGAAGGACGGCGGGGCGTCGGGCGCGGGGTAGGTGTTGCGGTTCGGGTCGTAGGGCACCTCGCTGTTGCCAACGAAGCGACGAACAACGATGTTGGTGTCCACACTCCAGTCGGAGGGGCGGTATACGGGACTCGTGGGAAAGATCGTCGCGTTGTCCATTCCGCTGAAGTTGGCGTCCTCGACGATGGGCACCATGGGAGTGGGCTTCGGCGGAACGGGCTTGGGAATCGTGATGCCCTGCTTCTTCTTCTTCTCGTACATGTACATTCGGGAGTTGTAGATGCGCCAGTCCTTCGTCAAAAGAAGCGACTTTCTGCGGACGGCGAAGTACTTGTGGCGATAGCCCTGGACCAGCTCGTTCTCCTTCGCGGACAACGACTGCGACGCCCTCCGCAGCAGTCCGTCTCTGCCGGCATTCCATATGGAAGCAGCCGTTTTCGCCAATGCGTTCGGAATGAGCTCCGAGATGGTAGTAAACTGCAAGGGATTGTTCTGTATCTTCTTGCCCGCATTCTGCACCTCAGGTCTTGGCGTACTGTCCACATCCTCCTTGTCCGTTTTGCTGAAAGCATCGCTGGTCGGCAATTTGGAAGTGGGAACGGGTGCGGACTCCGTAGTACTGCTGTTTCCAACTACAACCGGCCGGAACAAGGAGGTGGAGGGCAAGAGAGTGACCACATGGGATTCCCTCTCCGGCGTTATCTCCCTTCGGTAGCTCTGAGTGCTGTACGTTGAAGGAGGAGTTGCGTTCGTACGGTCTGCACTCTAGTGCGATGAGGGTCTTCCAACGCAAGTACGGAGGGGAACACGATGAGGACAAACTTGTTCCGCGTCTGGATGCAACGATTTGCCTGCAAATGGACGGAATCGAACCTGGGCATCACAAGCGCTCCATTCCCCTACGCGAACCAGAAGAGAGCAGAGAGCACGATGCAGACAATATTGAGTTCCCCGCTTTTCATTTTGTCTACACGCTGATTCACGTGAGTGCTGTGGTTGAAATGCAGTAGTGGAGTGGAAGAAACAGAAATGGGTGTGTAGCTCAAATGGTAGAGTGATCCCTTCGCAAGGGATAGGTAACGGGATCGATGCCCGTCTCATCCAACTTTTCTTTCTTTTTCCAACTGGGGTGAAGTGCCATAGGAAGAGTGGAAACCCGTAGATAGACTTTGTGTTTCTCTTTTGAGTTGTTTGATGTGCCGTCCTCTCGCAGTTCATTGAATTCTTGTTTTCAAATGTCCGGCGTGTTTGAAGATCAGGGCGTGGAGGGACTGAGCGAGAAGATCATGGAGATCGTGAAGGAGTTTAAGGGCGACAATTCGGAGGTGGAGGTGCTCAAGCACATCATTATTCAGACGAACTTGCTTCTGGCCACGTCGAATGTCAGGTTATTTTGCCTTGTTATCGTGATGGCGTAGACATCTCTTCACGTCGAATATTGATGGTGCTTCGGAGCCGATTGTGAACGAGGAGACGAACGAAGTGAAGCCGGACATGAAGAGACTGGCGGAGGCGACTTCTGTCGTGCGTTTTGCCAACTTCTCGGATATGAACAGCTCCCACTTCTCTGCTCTGCTGAACATCGATATCAGCGAGGAGAAGGTGCGTTTACGCGTTGGTTGGTTATCTTTAGCACTACCAGATGTTGACGGTGTACGAGCGTTTCCTCGAGAGCGAGTATGTGCGTGGGTGCGTTGTGACCCATAGTGATGAAGAGGATGAGGATGAGGATGAGGAAGAGGAGGAGGAGGAAGAGGAGGAGGAGGAAGAGGATGAGGAAGAGGAAGACGAAGAGGAAGACGACGATGAGGGCGTGCGCACTCACGTTCACTATGTGTTGAAGGCTGGCGAGGCGGGAAAGGCTCTTCGTTGTTCTTCGACTTGATCGTGATGCGTAGAGAATATCGTGGAGTTCGAGTTCACTCGCGCAAGCCCGTATCCTCCGGGTGCCGGTGATTGCTGCTGTGACAGCGAGTGTATGAGTTGTGAGGAGGATGGTGAGTGTTGTTGCAAGGAGGGTGGTTGCTGCAAGAAGGAGGGTGGTTGCTGCAAGAAGGAGGAAGGGTGCTGCTGCAAGGAGGGCGGTTGCTGCAAGGAAGGCAAGTGCTGCAAGGAAGAGGGAAAGTGCTGCAAGGAAGAAGAGGATTGCAAGGAAGAAGAAGGCTGCTGCTGCTCTGATGGTGAGTGCGAGTGCTGCTCTGAGGACGACGTCGAGGAAGAAATCCTGAAGCTGGACTTTGATATGGACGTCATGGACCAATTCACCAAGGATTGCGAAGTCAGCATCTCTTCTGAAGACTTCCTCGCCTATCTGGTGAACATGGAATTCATATCCTTTTTCAACTTCGATGGATCTTCCTTAACGACAGTGGGAAGAAGAATGGGAGATTGGCGATAGACTCGGCGAATTCATCGAGGAAATGCGCAACCCCAATGCCAATATGATCACCGTCAATGTTTAAGTGTACCCTTGTTTGTTGCTTCCTCTTTCGGGAACACGACAACGCATGACACGACAATGCTGCTGGATCACTAGAAAAGGAATGGATAGCGCGATTATCAAGGATTTGTACCACTTCGCGCTCTACGCCAATGCCGCCTATGGAAACTTCTTGTATTCCTTATTGGTTCGTGAGAGGTAGAGCTGGTCTCTTCAAGAGAAGGTACCGTTCTTCTCTTCTCCCACTCATTCTCTGAAGGGACGGATTCAGTCCATCGGGGGCTATTTGCTGTACTCAAATACGAAAAACAAATACGATACTCTGCTCATCCTTATGCTAAGGTGTATCAAACCCCATGGTTTATCGCATACGACATTTATCACGACCTCATCGTCCTCTCCATACGGGGATCCAAAACCTCAAAGGACATCTCAACTGATCTGAAGACGGGTTGCTCTGGCGAGTCACTACCATGCATAGGAAGCATCACTCTGTACTACACGGATGGAAATGAGGAGAAGAGCGTTCTCACCCATCGAGTCGGTTCGCCATTTGGTGTTCACAATAGGGCATTGCTACGTCTGCACTCCAGATCTTTCGGGAGATCCATGATTTGGAACTGTTCGAGACGCTGTTCCATCGTTCACTGCCGCGGACTCCGTCTTTGGACTCGATTCCAGAGTATATCTACTCCTCCGTAAAGCGCTACCGAATGCTCTCATCTAGATTACCCGAAACACTCGTCTCGTGATCACCGGTCATTCATTGGGCGCCGGGACTGCCATCGTGCTGTCCTACTTGCTGCACTCCTCTATTGCAAATACTTGCATCGCATTCTCCCCTCCAGGTTATTCTGTGGACGCGCTGTGTTTGTAGGTCAGAGCATCCTTGACGCTTGTCCCAATACGCACCAGCGGAACATTGTGTGTGTTGTTGTCGGAAATGACGTGATCCCTCACTTGTCTCTCTACACGACGGAGAACTGGATTCGAGTGTGCCACTCTATGTAGTTTCACGCGTAGAGGAAGCGATGGTACCATTTCTGTGCTTCTCTCCCCATCACGTGAATCATAGTGCATTCCATTTCAAACAAGTGCAAGCGAATCAGAACGGGACACAACGACATCTTCAACTCGCTCTTTGTGAACGATGTGTCCTCAACCCAGTTTCACCTGCCGGGAACGATCCTGCATCTCTACCAAAACGAGTATAGACAGTGGGAACTGTCCCCGATGGATGAATCCGAGCTGCAGGTACTCTCGTTTTCGGGAAGATGGTTCCATGACCACTGGATCTTCAAGGTACTCGTGATCTGTCACTGTGATGTGTAGTACGCTCACTGGCTTTACGAATCAACAAACAATGGGCATGAATCATGAAACGGGTTGGTATGGTAACAATCGTTGTAATATGGCAATCACTCTCTTTCTTTCGCTTAAGAAACTACTGTCATCTATTCCTGAAGCAAAGACAATTGCCAGTACTTTGAGAGCAAGGGATCGTCGAAATGATCATAATCAGCTTCTGTCTGTTTCTATACAGGAAGGAGTGGATGGACTCGTTCATGTGCGGACAACTAATGAACAGCTTCAGGACGTTGTAGGCTTGCTTCTGCACTTGCACATTCATGGACAAGATGAATGGAAGGATGGTGACAAGAGACGGCAGACTGTCCACGTACAAGTGAACTGGGGTGGACGGAAGAGTCAAAAACTGATAGAGAAGCTACGATCAACAATCACCCACAACCACTACTTCCAGTCCTCCAACTTGAACGTTGACATACTTCGTGTCCAAGAGTGCGTCAAACCCAGCTAAGATCCTGTCCACGTATGGAGGCTCTCCGCATTCCCTGTGGTTGAGCAGCAGCTCTTGCAACGTGTAGAGCACATCCGTCTGCATTGTTTCGTTATCGTGATGCGCATACTTGATGAGAAGAGTGAGCAGCTTGTTCAGGTGAATGAGATAGTAAGCTAGGAGAACGTCATAGTGAAAACATTCCCTCAGAATCGATCCATAGATGGTGCACATCCCTTTGCTCGCATAACTAGAGGTAAACAGCAACAGCTGGGGAGACTTGGTAAGCAGCAGATTCAGAATTCCTATCCCTTCTTCCTCGAGCATGTACGTGTCGATGCAATTGCCGATATTGTTGTGCAAGTAGTACTTGAAGAAGAAGGCGAATTCCAACTGCTCCTATGCGTCACACCGCACAGTTTAAACCACGTCAGGATACAGCTTCCCCAGGTTCTTCACAAACAGGTACAAGAAGTGACTGTCGTGGATCACCCTGATGAGCAGCTCTCTCTGCTTGTTCTGTTCCATAATGAATCCAACACTAACTTTACGTCATTTTCCAAATAGAACCGCATGTCTCGGAAGCAGAGAGAGAGCTACACATCACCCGCCATCCACGTTCCAACATTCGTTCTCTCTTCATCGCCGTCGTTCAGTATGCCATTCAGTTCCTTCATGCACTTCTCCATGGCCAGAAAAGGACTCTCCTTCAATCGGAAGGGTCTCTTCTTGGTGCTCTGCGTCAGAACTGCCGCACGACGCATGAGGAGCAAGAGACAAGCACTATTTTGTGTCAAGAGGAGTGCGCGTGCAGTGGTTCCTTGATAGGCGACTCACAGTCAGCTACAGAAAGGAGGGACATACCCATCCAGTTCTATTCAGTACAGTGTAAACAGCAAGGTAGCAATATTGGTTTCGTGGAGAGGCATCACAGACAACAAACAGCGCTATATCTCCCGTTTGCTATATTGCTCCAACTCATACTCGTTTTTATAACAACCAACGGATTCTGTGCCTCGATCATGAGAAAGGGGTTTCCGAAAGATCAGAACACTCCTCGACGGTCTATGAAATGACGCTCTATTCCAATTTGCAACATATGTGTTGATATGTGCTCCCACTCCTCTCCAAGCGAAATGTCTAGTGCTTTCCATTCGTTGTAATGCAGCTTTCTACCGTCCGCCACTTTCTTCGCCTTCTCTCCCTTTACAGTGACATATCTAGTTCTCAAGGAGTCGTCGTTCTTTCCACTTGTATTCAAAGGTTTCGTCGATCCGCATGGAGCTATACATGATATCACTCTCGGCACTCATGCTGAAACAAACACTACACAGTCAATTGTAGGTGTCCCACAGAGACATCACGGTCAGCGTTTCCTTGAACTTCGCCATGTCTATCTTTCTGTACCCGTGGAAACGGAGCGTCAGGGGCTGGTCAGGCAGGATCATCACCGCATTATCCGACCAGTAGCCACTCTCGTCCGTCTCGATCATCGCATGAACAGCAACGGCTTTCGACGTCAGCACGACGTCGCATTCTACACATCACCCACCCACACCTGATTCACCTCGCTCACTCACCTCCTCAATGGATTCGATTTCGATCTTCGGATTCACCAAATGAATGGACTTGAACGCACCGTAGTCCTGGTTCGGAAGCAGATATCGCTTCTGCGAAGGGTACGGCGCGGGCAACTCCACCGCGTACTGCACGAACACCTCCTCCTTCGTGAAGGGGCCTGTGAATCATGCCACGCCTCTCCACCCACTCAAGAAGTCCTCGATCGAAATCGGGTCGAAGAGGTTGACAGCGGACTGCGGCGCAAACGTGATCGTCCGCTTGTCCTCGCGCTCCTTGTTGCCGAACCAGTCGTACACCGCGATCGTCATCGTCACGTTCTCGATCGCCTTCAGCGCGTCCGAAATCGAGTAGAAGTACACATTGCCGCTCATCGTGAACCCGGATATCTGAACCGGCTCATACGCATGCATCACTACACATCACTGCACGCGCACAAAACAACTCATGTAGTGCAGCATACGCCATCTCCAACTGCCGTACTCGATCGACGCCCACGTGGGCGCCGACCAGATGTCGTTCAGCTGCCAGTACAGCGAGCCCATCGTGTTGTGCTCCGTGCGCATGCGGCGGTAGTGCTCCGCCTGCGTCGCGATGCAGTAACCCTGCATGATCTGCGACAGGTAAATCCAGCTCTTGAACTCCGCGTCCTCCTCCGGCTTCGCCACCGGCTTGTTGAAGAAGTTGTCCACCTGGTCGATGATGCCCTGACTGTTGTCCATGTGGTGGTTGCGCTTGTTCATCCACTCCGACTGGATGGCGCGGTCCTCCGGCGCCGTTACGCGCTTCATCGAGAAGTACGACGGCAGCGCGTGGTAGCCGAATTCCGACGCCATTTTGGGCGCGGGGTACTGACTGATGTCGGTGCACACGCTATAGTAGTCGTAGCGGTGGATGTCGCCGTAGCGCAGATCGCTCTCCTTGCCCCAGCGCTGGACGAACACGCCCAGATCCACGTCGTCGATCAGCACGCCGTTCGACGGCGACGCGGGCCAGTAGGGACGGGAGCGGTCGTTGCGACGCAGCTCCTCCTGCACCGTGGTGTCGTATAGAAGCACGTAGTCCAGCTGGCGCTGCACGCTCGACGTGCCCTCGCCCTGGTTCTCGTTGTTCCCCGACCACAGCACGATCGACGGGTGTGGCGCCAATCGTCTCACCACATCGCGAACCTCGTTCTGCACCGTCGCCAAGAAGGCGTGGTCGCGCGGGTACAGCGAGCACGCGAACATGAACTCCTGCCACACCTATCCCTCATGCCACGAAGTCAGCGTCACCAGAAGGCCAAGACGGTCGGCGATGTCGTAGAAGGAGTCGCGCTGGTACAGACCGCCGCCCCACACGCGGATCACGTTCTGGTTCCCCTTCACAGCAGCGTCGAGTAGCACCGCGATGTCCTCGTCGCTGATGCGCGACTCGAACACGTCCATCGGAATGAAGTTGCTGCCGCGAGCAAACACGTCGATGTCGTTCACGCGGAAGAACATGCTCTCCTCATCGTCGCCGATCTTCTCGCGAATCAGATCGGCGGTGCGGAAGCCCACGCTCACCGTCTTCTCGCTGCCCTCAAACGCAACGGTCAGCTTGTAGACCGGGTGCTCTCCGTAGCCCACCGGGAACCAGCGCTTCACGCTGTCTCCGGGGACGGTGAATCGCAAGTCCACACGCTCTTCTCCATCGCGATGGCAATGAAGGAGACCGCTCGCTGCGACTCCCGTTTCGAGAGTAGCAGTCACCTCTCCCTCTGTTCCTTCCTTGCACTGAAGATAAGCAGCAACCTGCACATCCCAGTTCTGATCCTTGGTCAAGAAGATTTGGGGAACGACGAAGGAGATGACGGCAGACGGAGTGGAGACGAGCTCAATGTTTCTGTAAATGCCCACTGTTCCCTGCGATTGACAGAAAACGGAGCACCTACGAATGCTGGACCCCAGTCCCATCCAAAGCCGTTTTGCGCCTTGCGAATAAACGCGCGGTGTGTGTCTTTGAACGGCGCCCAACAGGTCTGATCATTCACTTCGTAGGGATATGCATCGCGTTGCGCATTTGCCCATCTATGATGTGATTATATTGGATTAGGGTAACGCTGCCTGGTTCGCAAAAGCAACGACGATGGTGTTCTGGCCTCTACGAATGGCACTGCTGACGTCAATCCAGTAAATGCGATGCTGGTTGTCCACGTGAGCGACAGAGACGGAATTGACACTACTCCTTAGACGAATGTCGCAGGATTACAAGATTTCAGCAACCGTGTCTATTCCATCGCAGTGAATCCACGTCACCTTGCCGGTGAGGTCGTAATCAACAGTAAAAGTGCGAGAATAGGTCCATGTGTCGCGTCCAACCCATTCGAATCTGGAAATGAGGGCACATCCAAATGCAAACACGAAGTCATTGTAGCGATAATGAGGGTCGCCGAGCATGCCTGCTCGCATGAGATCCGTATGGACCTCTCCGGGAACGTTTCCCTGTATGGCAATGCTGCCATTCGCATTCGTCACTTCCCATGCACCGTTCAGGCTCAATCTTGGGGGTTATGTTTTGTGAAGAAATGGCGTACATTTGAGCGGAGGCACAGGCCAGAATCAAGAAGATCGCACGAGTATTCATCTGTGTTTTGGATGGGATTGGGGGCATTTGTTTTGGGTGGGTCATTTGTGTGCCGATGGAGGAGCGTGGGTTTTCTTGTTAGCAGTGTGCTTGAGTTGCTTAGAGAGGGGAAAGAAGGTGATGGGAAGAAAGAGGGGGAAAGGGAAGGGATTAGACAGGAACGGAAGTAAGAATAGTGTCTCCTCTATAACCAATAAGACGGTAGCATACTGGACAGTAATGGCTTCTATTCGTCAGCACTTTCGTTTGAGAGTACATTGGAAACCCGCAACAAAAAGCCACGAAGGAAACCAAGAATATGATCGACATAAAAAGGGTGATCAGTAGAGGTATGAGAAAGTCACAATCATTATGTGTAATGAGATGAATGATTATGTACACATCAATGCTTAGAGTGACAATAACACTACAAATGAGTTAACAATAGCAACTCCGACAGTACAGGAAATATAGATAACCTTTGGGCAGTTCTGATATCTCTCTTACAATGATCGCAATATACTATTGCGCTCCTATTCGTCAGCTATTCCTCATTCAAGTACTCTTCTCCGAGTGTAACACTCCTGCTCTGAAATCTTCTCTTCACATCACGCATTATGGCGCTTATCACCTTCTCCTTTATTCGTTCCTCCTCCATCGCATCCCTCAGTACCTTCGCCTCAATCTCACTTCTATCTACTCTTCATCACAATCACTCTATCCCCACTCTCAAGCGTCTCCGCGTTCTCAACACTAGCGAAGTCCTCATTCTCTTGTACACTCATTGCTCTTGACACATAGACTGGCGTCATCTCCACTTCCACTCTGCCCACACTTGAGTCATTCCCAAGCTCCCTCGTCGTGGGCACAATCACACGATTCATTTCATTCGGAGGATGGAGCAACCCCAGTAAGCACTCCAACCTCCCATCTCTCCATATTCCGTTCACAGCATCCCTCACGAACGGATGCTATCGATCAGTTCACATTCTATCCCTCACATTCAATAGTACATCGACAGAAGGTCTCATCTCCACGTTCTTCGTTAGACACTTCTTCACGAAGTCAACGAAGTCACTCGACCACTTCGATGAACTCAGAGAAGGAGGATCTTCATTACAGATCTTCTGCATCAACTACGCCTCATCCGCTCTTCTCAACAATACAGAATACTGACTGCACTCCTCGAACGGTTGCTTGCCCTCCGCCAGCTCGATCGCGCTGATGCCCAACGACCAAACGTCAGAAGCCATACTCATTCTATTCTCGAATACTTCAGGAGCCATGTATTGCACGCAACCATGTGAATTCAACTGCGCAGACAATCCATAGTCTCCCACTCTTATCACTCCTCGCTCTGACAAGAACAGATTCGTCGGTTTGACATCACCATGAATGATGTTCTTCGAATACAAATAGGATAAGCCCAACAGACTGCAAGCCAAGACAGCGCGAATCACACTCTCATCCATTCCATTTCCTTTCCCAATGAATTGTCCTAACGAGCCTTGACGAAAGTACTCCATCACTATCTATTCCTAATGAAAGGATCTGTTCTGTACCCATATCTCATTCCCGTTCACAAACACGTCATCATATCTAACAAGGAACATCGATTTGAAGGATTTCAATACATCCACTTCTTTACTCAACGAAGAAGTGTTCTCAGTCATAGGAATGATCTTGATCGCAACAGAGGATCCATCCACATTTCTCTTCGCAAAAACAACACGACCAGATGGACTAGTGCTTACGAGAGACGATTCTCACTCACCCCCTTCCGATCTCTTCTGTAATGGTGAATTCTCGTTCTGGATCGGATGTCATGAATGTGGTAGAGAGAATGGAATGATCATGGTTGTTGAAACGTATTCCTGACGAGAATGACAAAGAACCGCGGGAATGGGTTGAGAATGGGGGATGGGAATAGAAATGGGAGGGAAGGAGTGATTGGTAAGAAAGAAGGAGAAATGAAGAGAGGAAAAGGGAAAAAGAGAAGAGGGTTAAGCCATGTCGGCGAGATGATCGGGGGTGCGAATACCTTGAGTAGAGAATCCTATCCCTCTTTTGCATAGTGGACAATAGTGATCTCTAGTTGTTACGAAAGGGATGGTGAACGACTTTGGCATAATACATGAAAAAACGCCAGGAATCAAACCAAAGCAAAATGGTAACAATGATGCAAGCGCAGCATACACATCAACAGTACAACCAATAATAATAAGTACTACAACAGCAGCCATGAATACGCAAAAACTATTTGTCATTCACACTATCCAAATCATACATCCAAAAGTACCAAGCCATTCTCGTTTTACTCATGACCATCTTATCGCAATGCTCGCAATACACCTTCACAGGTCTTCACATCACTCACTCACTCTTCAACCACTTCGTCCCAAGCACAACCGTCAACTCCTTCTCCCTCTTCGCCTTCTCTTCATCTCTCTTCTTCTTCTCCTCCGCTTCCTTCTTCTTCCTCTCCTCCTCCATGATGCCACTAAACGCCTTCTCCTTCTCAAACAAGCTCCCATCTATTCCTCACCTCATTCCTTCTCTCTCACTCTTTATCGTTCCCCTCACATTCCCACTGAACGCCATCGCCAGCTTCAGCACCTTCAGAGAAGGCACGTCTATCCATTACTCTACTCACCCTGACGCACTCTCGATCGTCACGTTCTGAACAAAGCGGAAACAGCGCATCTTGGCTTTGAACTCGCTCAACTCGTTCAGGTTCTCCAACACGAAACGACCGTTCTTTCTCTCCTCTCCCTCAAAGGATCCCGACCCAATCGTCACGCTCTTCAACTGCGGCAGTTTCGTCAACACGAATTGACTGCTCTTCGTGAAGCACATCTCGCCAACAGACAGCTCGCTCAACGTATTCAAGTCTATTCATCACTCCTCACTCACACTTCCACTGTTCAACTCAATTCCAGTCCAGTTGCGACACGAGGTGTCGCCGATACTCACACTTTTCAAGTTCTTGCAGTCCTTCACTTCAAGGAACCCACCCTCATTCGCAAAGCAACTGCTCCCGATCTCAACGCGCTCCAGCTTCTTCAGAGAACAGAGACTGAACGAGGAGATGTGTTGGAGACAGTTGTTCCCAATCTTCAGAGCCTTGAGGCTCTTCAAACCCGACGTGTCCCACTTGGTGATGCCGCTGTCGTTGCACACGTTGTCTGAGAACAGAATCGTCTCCACGTCCTCGTCGATGTCGAACAAGTCCTCGTTCTCTCTGATCACCTTCGTCTTCCCCGACGCGTCAAACGCCTTCATCTCCACCTCCACCCTCTCTTTCTTGTTCACAGCAGGAGCATTCACCACACTCATCGGCATCACATTCACACTCATCGCTCCAGCATTCACGCTCATCGGCACCACATTCACACTCGCCGTGAACGCACTCCCCGACACGCCGTTCTGCTTCTCGGACAGCTTCAGCAGACACTTCGACTTCCCATCCCTCCCGATTCGCTCCACAGCGTCCCTCACGAACGGGTGCTACAACTCACTCCACTCTCCCCTTCCCCACATCCAACAACACCGCCGCGGACGGTCTCCTCTCCACGTCCTTCGTCAAGCACTTCTTCACGAAGTCAACGAAGTCATTCGACCACTTCGATGAACTCAGAGAAGGCGGCTCCTGGAAGCAGATCTTCTGCATCAACTACGCCTCATCCACTCTTCTCAGCCCTACAGAATACTGACTGCACTCCCCGAACGGTTGCTTGCCCTCC
>JANPWJ010000088.1:0-34827 GCA_027406325.1 Blastocystis sp. subtype 2
CTACGAATTGTATGCCCCCATTCTTGTCTAGCCTCATCCTGGTAGAATATGCAAAGACTCGGACAGTTCTCTGTGAAGCAATCCTCAAGATATCTTCGTGTAGGTGGTGATATGGACCCTCTCACGGGCTAGCGATTCCTTGCTACGGAAGCAAAGGCGGAAGTGAAGGCGTCTACGGCTTCCACTGCGCAAGCGGCCAAGACGGCTGCCCCAAACGCTGTCAAGGCGGCTGCGCCTAAGGCTGCGAAGGCTGGAGCTCCCAAACCGACGCCCAAGCCTTCATCGTCTCCCAAGGCGCCCAAGAAGGCGAGTGATGGACCGATTCGTAATGGGTTAGAGCGGAAAGGGAAAGAAGATTGCCATCGGCACGGTTGTCGTCCTTCTCGGCTGCGGAGGACTGTACCGCTACCATGCGGGAAACGACCACCTCGCGTGCATCAGCAAGGTGAAGGGCAATAACGGAAGCAACATCCTGGAGACGCTGTACTTGATGCCTAAGGATCTGGAGTCTAAGGTTCGGATTTCTCCCCTCTGTGATCCCTAGTACGACAACTACATGTTCAACGCGTATTGCGACCGTCTCATCTACGCGATCATGCACAGTGGGCAGCAGAGCGTGTGTGTCACCCTAGACAACCCCAAGGACTTCAAGACGATGGAGGACGCGCTTGACTTCTTCGGGAGAGTAGAGCTGCCCATGTCCGAGTCATCGCGTAGTGGTTTACCACGCTGGGCATCGACGTGGACGGAAAGGCTCCCATCAGCGAGGACGGTCTGGTCGAGATGTTCTCCGAGTTCAGCAAGCAGGAGAACATGTTCAACATCTACATCATCGTGGCATCGACCTCGCTGAATCACGTCTAGGGTGAGCGCTACTTCGGCATTTCCCCGAGCACGGAGTTCATGGCGCAGACGGCGTCCCGCCTGTTCGACGCGCAGCGCGTGCGCAAGAGTGGGAGGTGGCGAGGGCGCTGAGGCGTAGACGGTCAGCTGATCATTCCGATGGCGAGCGTGATCGAGATGGTGACGGAGATGGAGGAGAAGACGAAGGAGAAGTACTACACGAGCGCGTTCATCCCGAACTTCGCGAACAAGCTGTTCAGCGGCGAGGACCGCGGCGTGAAGCTGGAGAAGCTGGTGGACGCGCTGAAGAAGGACGAGCGCGCCGGTATGGGCGTGTACGAGTTCGTGAACGTGATGTCGGTGATGGAGAGACAGACGAAGGCGAAGAAGGTGGGAGAGGAGAGGAGAGGTGATGGCTAGTTCTACTTCTACGTGGATGACTACACCGAGCAGAAGGTGAACGACGCGCTCTTCGACCACCACGACGAGAACGAGGAGGAGGAGGTTGAGGAGGTGAAGGAGGAAGAAGTGAAGGAGGAGGAGATTCCCGAGGTTCCTGAGGTTCCCGAGGTTGTGGAGACTGTGGAGACTCCTGAAGTGGTGGAGCAGTCCGAAGAGAAGTCGTTTGAATCCCTTCTCACGGAGCTGGACAGCGTGAAGAGCGACAAGTGGCGCTCGCTTCTCAAGTTCGATACGGAGGGCGTGAAGAGTGCCATGGAGAAGGAGCGTGAGGTGAGAGACAACTTAAAGAAAATGAACTGGTGGTAAGCCTGTTTTCTGAACCAGAGTTGCTTCGCACAATGTGGAACAAACACACAATTCATCCTTTGAAACGTTAAAGTAGATAAGCTACAGTTCGTACGCACACAAAACCACTCACTTTATAACCGTTCTTGCCAGAAGCCACCACGCGCAGGTAATCACGAAGCTGCTGCTTCTTCAAATACTTCTTGGTGAGGTACTAACACGTCACTCCAGTTCTGTTTCAAGCCTACCTTCAGGTATCTCTTGGCCATGGCGTTGGAAGAGACCACGCTAATCTTCTCGTCGCTGCTCGACACAGAAACCAACTCGCCGAGGTTGTTCGTCTTGTTATCGACCTTGATGTGTTCCTTCAAGAACTTCTCCTACTCATAATCGAGCAAAGAGAGTTAGACAAAAGAGGCGACTTCCATGATCTTGTCGTTCACGGGGGTAGTGCAATCAATCGTGAATTCAACCTTCTTAGCAACCTACACCGAGCATGAGAACGACGTCCCTTTGAGGCCAGTGCAGAGCACAGCTCTCTCCGTACACGGCAATTCCAGCACAATACCTACAGCAGCCATTTCGATACAACTAATAATGCTTGGCTGGTGGAAGCATGCATCGGCGCTCCGCCAAATTCGGTGAATAACCGTTTTCAGAAACACAGACGGGGCGCTCTACTGCAAAGGCTCTCATTTGAATCGCTGGAGAAGAGGAATATCGTAAACAGGGAAATCGCCGTGAAGGAACGCGCATTCCGTACAATGACCCATCAAAGCCAATTCCTCCCCCTTTTCTTTCCAAGCAACCACACAGCAAACGGATGGAAATGGCAGACAATAGACCCCACTTGACAGGTCCGCAAAATTACCCCGTTTTTCGGCAATCACTGAATGGCTCGCCAGTTTTCACCTCGACCAAACGGTTTTCGGTTGATCAAGTAGGCGCAGTGCAACGGATATAGTGCTGTCTGCATTTTCGCTAGTTCATTTCTCTCACCCGTGGCGTAGGAATGGATCTTAACACGCTTGTTAACGTCTTGAGCGCTACAAACAACAACGACAACAGTATTCGTGGCAATGCTGAGAAGGCTTTGGGCGAGGTGCGTGTATGGGCCGCGTTTGACGCGATAGATGACGCAAGCCCCGGGATTCTTCCCCTGTCTTCTCTCCATTCTCGGAAATGACCAATTCCCCCACAGCATCAAGCTGGTATCGGTTCGGACTGTTCCTGAGGCGTAGAGCGCTGCCATCGCGCTTAAGAACCGTCTCCGAAACCGCTACGATAGTGAGCAGAACATTATCTCTCCCGAAGACAAGGCCGTTCTGCGACAGACGATTATCCCCGTTGTCGATCCTGCGCGGGCTCACGGATAGGTCCTGTGCATGCAGACCAACATCAGCGTCACGAGCCTCATCTCTGTCGCCGTGGAGGAGATCGCTTCGGTTTTCGCCGTTCCTCCTCGTTATCTCTAGCACGACTTCCCCGACAACTGGCCGGAGTGCATTCCGCACATCGAGAACGCGATCGCCAGCCAGAACCAGCAGCAGTTCTTCAACGCCGTCTACGTCGTTCGAGTAGCATTTTTTGTCCCCACTCACTCTCAGAGCATCATGCACTGCTTCCAGTATCGCTCGGAGAAGAAGCCGGTGTACATGCTGACCCAGCACTTCTTCCCCGCCTTCCTCCAGTGGATTCACAGCTTCATGGTAGGTCGCGTGCCCGTCTCCTCACTGCTAGAGTCAGACTCCCACGGAAGAGTCTCTGCAGCTCCTCAATCTCATGATGAAGACCTACTACACCTCGTTGGATTTGACGTCGGAAAACGTGTCCTTCTTCCAGGTGAACGACTTTGACACGTGGGTGCCCATCCTCTGTGTCGGCGATTCGCGATTGCGCTCATGTCCTAGCAGTTCATCAGCATGCCGCCCATCAACCCGGAGAACGCCATGCCTGAAGTGAGCAGCATCGAGAAGGCCGCCTTCCCCGAGTGGCACGTGAAGAAGTGGTGCATTACCATTCTGGTGCGCATCAACGGAAACCTGCTGGGGTGAGTCTAACCATCTCGCGTCACGCGTAGAATCAAGGACAAGAAGAACCCCGACTACGTGCACTGGGTGAACGACTACGTGCCGCAGATCCTAAACCTTGTGCTGTCCCAACTGAACGAGTACAAGAACGTGCGTGTGTTCTCTCCGACTCACTCTCAGGCCGTCTTCTACTACAGCAAGATGACGATCCAGCTCTTCGTGTTCCTCAAGTCGGTGATCGACGTGGCGAAGCTCTACAAGGTCATCAAATCCCACATGAACTTCATCATCAACGACGTGTTCCCGAAGGCCATGGCCATCACGCCCGAGGAGCGCGCGCTGTGGGAGGATGACCCCATCCAGTTCGTCAACCAGGTCTATGACACCTACTACGACATGACCAACGTGCGCTCGGAGGCGGGCGAGTTCCTCATCTATCTCAGCAAGGTGCGTGCCAACGACATTCTCAACCCCTTCCTGAACTTCCTGATGTCCTCCTTCGACTCGTCGCTGTCGTCGCACCGCCTCATCCGTAGGTACAACGCCACGGCGCCCGACAAGCGCGACTACATGGCGAAGGAGTGGATGCTGTACGCGCTGGAGCTGCTCGCGAACAACCTGCTGAGCAAGGACAACATCCGCGGCAACGTGGAGAAGGTGCTGGTCGACTACGTGTACCCCGAGTTCAACTCGCCGCTCGGCTTCCTCCGCGCGCGCGCCTGCCGTCTGTACTCCTCCTTCAAGAAGCTGGATCTGGACCCCGCGCACCTGCAGAGCGTCGTGACGTCGCTGATCCGCTGTCTGGACGACCCCGAGTTCCCCGTGTGCGTCAGCGCCGCCATCTCGCTGCAGTCCTACCTGAACGACGAGTCACGCATGAATCTCATCCGCCCGCACGTGCGCCACATCGTGGAGCGCTTCATCACGCTGCTGCAGAAGGTGGCGGTGGACGAGGTGATGCAGTCCTTCGACACGATCATCAACAAGTTCCAGGACGAACTGCTGCCGCTGAGCGGTGAGATCCTGCAGGTGCTGATCAACGCCTTCAAGGAGTACAAGAAGGATGTGGACAACGACACGGCGATCTTCACCGCCATGAGCACCATGGAGTGTATCTCCTCGATCGTGCTGAACGCCTCGACGAAGCGCGAGTACTACGACAACGCGGCGTCGCTGGTGGTGCCGTGCGTGATGGAGATCTTCAGCCAGCAGGAGGTGGACTACTACGACGCGGCGCTGATGATCATCCGCGCGCTCGTCAACTACTACGAGAACAGCGTGAACACGAAGGAGAGTGCGTGCTGGCGCGGGCTGTGATGTCTAGTGTTGTGGCAACTGTTCCCGCACCTCCTCCTCCTCATCCAGAATACGGCGATGGACTACATTTCCAACTTCTTCTCCGTCGTTGACTGCTACCTGGCGATCGAGTCGCGCTCCCTGTGCGCTCTCACGCGTAGGTCGAACGACGTCATCGACCGCTCCTTCAACGGCAAGTCGTACCTGCAGATGCTCCTTGACTTCGTCAACGAGTCGCTGTTCGACCCCGAGCTGGGCTACCAGGAACAGAGCTACGCCGTGGGCGTGTTGATGATCATCGTCCACTACCTCTACCGTACGTCTCTCTGTCTCCACTCACAGACAGCCAAGGTGGACACGGTCATCCAGCCGGCGGTGGACGTGGTGAACCGCTACATCGCCGCCAAGGAGGCGGACATCACGCGCATCCTCAACGACAACGAGGAGGAGGAGGACATCAAGCAGTTCTACCTGGAGCAGGCGCGCGACTGCATCGTGAGCGCTGGCGGAGGCTATGACCCGTAGTGCCGCGCGCTGATGGTGATCGAGTCGGCGATTATCCTTCGCCCGCGCCAGACGCTGGCGTACCTGGTCAGCGTGAACTACGCGGACACCTACATGCAGACGTTCGTCACGTACATCGACGCGCACGAGAGCTTCCTCGCCATGCACCTCGCGTCGCTGTCGCTGGCCGCGCTGTTCACCATCCCCTTCAACGAGCTCCCGCCGTCGTACCGCGGCGAGATGCCCCGCCTGTTCGAGCTGTGCATGCAGCTGGCGAACGAGGTGCAGAGGCTGAAGAAACAGCGCGACGCGTCGGACAAGGCGAACGACGACGTGGACTACGAGGAGCTGATGGACCGTCTGTACGGGCAGAGCTTCAAGCAGAACGACTGGGGCTTCAACGAGGACTGCGACGTGGACGACGACGACGACCTGGGCGAGTTCGACCTGAAGCAGCTGGAGGACCTGGGCGGCATCGAGGGCGACTGCTCGGAGATCGACGACCACCTGTTCAACAACGTGACGGTGATTGACGAGGTGACGTACATGAACCAGGCGTTCAACGTGGGTGCGAGAGGAGGGCGTGAGTCGTAGTTGTGCAATACGCAGCAGTCGCAGGTGATGAAGGACGTGCTTCACGCGGTGAGCAACGATGCGCAGTCTGTCTTTAATATGATGATGTCGGCTCCGACGTCGGGAGAGGTCTACTTTTGAGCTTTATTGCCGTGTTTGTGAACAAACAGTCGTACAGGAGAGAAGACAGCTTCAGCAAGTCATAGCTCTAGACGTAACACTCCCTTGCCTGTCTCACTTCCAAATACACGTCCAGCAACTCCTTGAAGTGCTGGAGCGTTCCCTCCGGAAGCGACTCCTTTTCCGCCGGCAGTCTCGCTTGCGAGTTCTTCTTCCTTCTCTTCGTCTTCTTCTTCGGCTCCACCTTGCTCTCCTCGCTCTACGCCTCACACCCACCTCTCGCCCCCACGTCGTCCCAGTGCGCCAACTGGTAGTCCAGGTGGTACATGGAGCAGTCGCAGTGCTCGCACACGGGGAAGTTGCACTCCTGGCAGAACTTCATCGGCACGTTGCCCACACTACGCCTCACTCTCGGTCTCCTCTCCCACTAGAAGAAGTTGTGGCACACGCCGCACTGGTAGAAGTAGCAGTGGAAGAACGCCTCCGCGCGCTTCTGGAACGCCGACTGCGAGTTCAGCGAGATCTCCTGCAGCGTCTGCAGGTCCATCAACGCCACGTACGGGTTCGGCGATCGGCGCGCCACCGCCAGACGATCTCCCGCCTTCTACCATCAACTCTCAGCGAAATGCCTACGACGATGCACTCCAGCGCGTCGAACACGTCCAGGTTCTGCCGCTCGTTGCGCAGCAGCGACATCAGCAGGTCGATCACGCCGTTGTTGACGAAGAACTCGATCTGCTCGTCGTTTCCGCACGTACAGCCATTCATGAATACCCAGTACGCCTCCGTCTTCAGGTCGTCCCCGCTCTGGGAGTGAAGCATGGCGATGATCTGATCGATGATGTTGCTTTTCATGATGGCGTCGATCTAAAAGTGAGGGGTGTGGGGGATGGGGACCAGTTCGCTGCTGCCCGCGATGATGTTGGATATGGTCCAGAGCGACTCCTTTAGGATGGATGTTGATGTCTGTTTGAGGAGGTTGCTCAGATACTTGATGACGTCGCAATCCACCGCGTACTAGCGATGATGATCATGCACCATCACTCACTTCGGTGTAGTCGAAATTCTCCTTGTCGTCACGCTCCAGAGCGATAATACACCCCACGACGTGAAGCGCCTCCGTGACCACATCGATGGCGTGATGACCCAAGAGAGTGATGATATAGGGGATCATGCACGAGGACACCATGTACTAGTCGGTGAAAACGGAAAGACAGACAAACAATCACACGCTGAGCAATCACGAAGTGGCGACCGATCACCTTGCAGATCTGGATAACGACGACTTTGTCGTACTACGCGTGAATGGGAGAGAGAGGATGCACAGTCGATGTGAGCTTTCGGTTGAGAACGGAGAGAATACGCTTGATGTCGGCGCTCTGTAACTCGATTTGTGGAGGATACTGACAGAAGCAGTTGAGACACGCAATGAAAATGGACTCTGGAGTGCTTTCTGCCGTGATGAGCTCTATGAGGCGCGGAATGAAGTTGCCTTCGAGAAGGATCGTTTGAATCTCAATCTCGAAGGGCTTCGATTTGGAGTACTGCTTCGACTGACCCACGTAGAACCAGACGATGGTGCTCAGCAAATTCACTGCCTGCTCCACGATGGGCCAGTTGGTCGTATCCATATAGCTCTTTATGATGTTTAAAATGCCGACACGGCACAGCTTGTTGATATATCTCTCTGACGTACTACATAGCGTTGTAAACAGTCGAAGCAACTACCCCATAAGAAGGTTGAGACCAAGGACTACCTGCACATTCACTTCCAGACTCCGGTTCTTTTGGATCTGCTCCACTAGCACCGGAAGGATGTGGATGCTCTTCGTTGTGTCCAGCGCCATCACACTCCTCTCCTGCTCGAAGAAATCCGCGATATCGTTTATCTGCTTCAGCAGTTGATCATCGGACAGGTCATTCAGGTTTTCGACGAGATTCTCCGATATAGAACGGATACCCCGCTTTAACGCCGCGTCGCTGTGAAGGGAGCCCAGAGCATCCATCGGAAGGAAAAAGTCAGAATTGTTCATTCCTCCCTCTTCGCACTCGCGTAAAATTGCTAACTACGACAACACACGCACAACAGATAAAGAATTGTGACAAACGGGGGACGAGCGCGCTTTTGACAACAAAGAAGCGAAAGCGAAAACTACAGTCTCCGCATAAAGCGAGACAGGGGAATGACTCGATTCCGAAGACAATACCACTTCTTCAGGTGGAAACTAGCCTTTTCCATATACCCAAACGGAATGTGAAAGCCCCGGGACACTTCCTATTGCATGACTACAGTTCGGAACGCATCACCTGAATACACACCGAATACGGGAGCGGGTAATACATCCGAATGTACGACGACGGCGTGAACACAGGGGGAATGAAATACGTGATTTGGTTCTCCTCCCTGAATCGCCGGAACAACTGCTCCTCCTCATTCACGTGGAACAAGTGGTCGCGCATCTGGTCGTTCGAGACGAGCTACAGCTCACTTCGCAGCAGCATCACTACGTAGCGTCCAGGCCTCTGCAATGTGGCATACAGCCAATACCAATCGTCATTCGAGCCCGGTTCCACGAAGTACAGATGGTTCGATGCGTGGAGTTTCTAGACATGATGCAATTCCGCCTTCGGTACATCCAGGATTTCCAGTTGGTCCTTGCGCGATTGCAGGTGATGCAGGTGGTACGAGTGCAGAATGACCAGCGGGGATAGGTGCTGGTCCTGGAATTGCGTCACCATGCGGTCGATGTTGTCCGCGTTCAGATATAATCCATTCTTCGCATTCTCCCTGTTGTTTGCATTCGCAAAGCCAATGTTCGCGCCATCCAACACGACATTGAAGTCCATCGTCTCCAGTTGCTTCCGGAAGTAGTCAAATTGCTTCTTCTGCTTGAGCGACGATTCTACATCTCATATCAACTTCCAACTACAACGTGGGAGCGCGGCCACACTCCGAAGGAGTCTCTGGCGGTCTTCCTCGCTGATTCGTTCCTTCCGCACTTCCTCGTGGCAGCAGCTGCATTGATTCTGATGGACTGTGAACGGAACGAACTGCCAAGAGGGGTTCCTACAATGGACGCAAACCCGGGTAGCTACAAGACGCAGAACTGCCTCAGCGCTTCGAGAACGGAGGGGTCCGTGAGATATCGATCCTTCTTGGCCATTTGTCGAAGGGTGTCGATCAATCCTCGTTCGTCGTGATTCGCTCCGTCTACTGGTAATACGCTGCACAACCCATACAAAGCGTGACCTGCTCCCCTCGAACCTTCTGGTTGAACTCGCCATCCTCCTTCATCAACATGGCGTTAAGCTGCTGCACGAGACGCGTGTCCGATGACTGCTCGGCGAGCTTCAGTAGCGATACGATGTGACGATTTCTACCCATAACCCACGCTTTCCACAGGAAGTCACTTTACGGGCAAGCCATCCCTCTTCATGCGTTCTAACCACGCTAGCGCTTCCTTTGGTTTCTTGTAAAACGAATAATCGGTGAGAATACAGGTGTAAGCCGCTTCGGGTATGCTTTTCAGCCCATCAATCTTCTCCACGCAGTCATAGAACAGTGTGTTGCAGTCCGTTAGCTTTGGAATCGAAGAAAGAACGAGACACACCAAATCCCTGCACCTCAGTCCTTCCACATCATGGATACCATTCGACTGGCTGTGCTGACAACAGTGAAAGAGCTGCCTCCTTCAGATAGGCAACGTCGTTCTGATCACGCGCGTGAAGAAGCTGAAGGCGCAGTTGATTCTTCTCACCCTTCTCCATAGAATGGAACGCAGCTGGGGTTGGAGGGAGGGAATCCAAAAGAAGGAACTGTTTTGACCCACTCTTTCGTTTTCCTCAAAGACATGTCCCTCGCTTTAACCGTATCGCGCTCGATGTATCTCAAGGAAATGGCGAAGCGTTGCATTTCGTCAAGCCGCCCCCTTCTGAAGTTGAAGACCGTCTGCCGCTTCAAAACGGGTTTCTCGTTCAATAACTTTTCGAGTAGTCAACTTCTTCGCGCTCCAATCGCTCGTTCATGTCCTGTACAGTGGTGATGGCTGAAGCGTAGTTAGTGTGTCAAAAGAAGAGGAGAAGGAAGAGAGGAGGGAGAAGCGCCACGAACTGGTGGAAAAGGAGAAGAAGAGTGTCATCAACTTCGGACACAAGTTCAATCAGTTGGGTGGTACCAAGGTGGTGATCGCGTATTTTGGACTGTATTGCTGCACATATTCAGTGAGTCGTAGGGAGGCGGTGTGTTTGGCAGGCTTTTACTTCTCTTTCAAACTGGGTTTGGTTTCCCCTGAAACGATTGTGGGTGTTATGAATAAGTGGGAGTTCACTAGCCGCTATTCTCACCTGATCATGAACAACCCGAACGTTTGGATAGTTCGTTGATTTAAGCGTAGGCAAGCTTGTTCACCCTCGCATATCTGTGCAACAAGGCGATGTTTGGGTGTTGGTTTTCGTGTGATGTGTAGCAGTCCTCTGCGTATGGCGCTGATTACTGGCTACGGTACTTACGTTGTCGAGAAGAATAAGAAGGAGCTGAAGAAGGAGAAGATGCATTGCAAGCACGGCGAGTGCCGGTGTGGACAGAATAAGTGCGAGAAGGGAGAGTGTAAGTGTGGAGAGGGTGAGTGTAAGTGCGGGAAGGGTGAATGCAAGTGTGGAGAGGGTGAATGCAAGTGTGGAGAGGGTGAATGCAAATGTGGAGACAAGGAATGCGGCAAGGGCGAATGCAAATGCGGAGACAAGGAGTGTGGAAAGGGTGAGTGCAAATGTGGAGACAAGGAATGCGGCAAGGGCGAATGCAAATGTGGAGAGAAAGAATGTGGAAAGAGCGAATGCAAATGCGGCAAGGGCAACTGCAAATGCGGAGACAAGGAATGTGGAAAGGGTGATTGCAAATGTGGAGACAAGGAATGCGGCAAGGGCAACTGCAAATGCGGACAAGGAAATCACCACTGCAAGGACAAGCAAAACGAGCGTTTGGTTGGAGTAATGGAGTAATCCTCTTTGTTGTCAACAAATGCGATCTAAAAGGGAGTGGGTCTCCTTCTTCCAGTATACTTTGAATCTCTGGCCGTCTTCCTTCCCTGCTCCTGCTGCTTTTCCTTCTTCTTCATAATCCACTCCCTAGTCCTCAACAGCAAATCACTTCCTCACTTGCTCTTGATCGGAGCAAACTCGCGCCCTCTCTTCCTTCGGTTCAACGCCTTCTCACGAGCGGTGAAGCGGACATCATTCGTTTCGCTTGCCTCGTCGCTCAACCCCTTCGGAACCTCAAAGTTCGGATCATTTCCAGCCTTCAACACCAAAAACATCTTCTTTGCTTTCGCACTATCCGTGACAACACAATACAACGCGAACCTATTCGGATAGTCCACCACCAAACCACCCGTAAAGCCGCACTTCGTTGCCGTCTTTGAAATCAACTCCATCTGTTCGGGGGTTTCAGGATACAGCTGAATGACGGCTCTAGGAGTCATTGATATATAACATACATGTACCTCGCTCCAGATCGGAGACAGTTGAACAGCGTCATAAAGAAAGACGTCAAACGACGACTACACTTCAGCACCAGACGAAACACAAACATCGGATTCTCGCTCTTTGAGTTGGAGTAGCACAACCACTGCACTGCCGAAATACTAATGACTCCATCGAAAACGCCATTGCGGAAAGGCAAACCCTGACCCATATCATGAAGCATCACATCTCCTTCAACTCCATTCTAGCCATGATGCAGGAGGAAGAATAACTACCTCTACAGCGATGTTGAGCATCGAAGGACTGATATCGCACCCAATCCAATGGTAGCCACGGTTTGAAATGCACTCTCCGCTGAGTCCACTTCCACAGCCAATATCCAGCAACAACGCGCTTTGTCCTTCGGGGAGTGCTAACAGGTCGATGGCTCGATCCGCCAACTGCGCCTGAATCAGACGGATACGACTGTTATTGGCGTACTTCTTCGCCTCCTTCTCGTTGTAAAACAGCTACGAATCAATGAAAGGGCTGCTTCAGCTACATCGGGAGGTCCTTCCTTTTCAGGACGACTCATGTTTCTGTTCGCAATAGGTGTTTGTGGATTCTACTCCTTCTCGTTTCTTTGCTGCGCGCATTTGGAAGGAGAGGACGTCCAGAATAGAAGTGGGTTCTGTAGAGGGCGACGCGTTCCCAATTGTTTTCAGTCCGTATTCTGGCAAATGAGGTCATTCGTTGGAGTCTTTGAATGAGCTTCTGTCGAACTATGCTGGTTTGGGGAGAAAAGGAACAGGTCGGTTTTGACAGGATGCGTTATCCCCGCGACAAGGAGTTTCACTCCTGTCATTCCTGTTTCTCGCCAAAAGAGGTATGAATGAGTAGCGATACTGATCCGTCCTTCGACAGAATGTCGGCTTCAGTCGATTCGAGTGACTTCCGCACCATATTACCCTCATCTGACACATGTGAAGACTCTCAGATCACCGACGCCTTTCAAGTGACTGGTTCAGAAATGGGCGAGTACTCGATTCGTTTCATGGACGGTCAAGAACCCGTCGATATGAGTCAGCTGTTCCCTTTCACCGTTGGATGTACTATCACCGCCAGAATCTTATTTTGTAGATCATCTCCGTGACAGATTCATTATTTCTGGCTGGGATGATGTGGAGAATCAGAATGCGGGCTGGGACGATTACGAATACACGAAACGCGACTCCATATCGCCCATAGCAAACGACTACTCGGCTAACCCCTTCTCTGAGTACCTTAACAATTCTCAGAAGAAGTGGGTACCGCAGTTCAACTGCTGTATTTCAAAAGCGGGAGAGGATTATGAGTACTACGACGCACAACCGCTTCCCTATTCAGCATGCCTGGAAGAGCCGACTGGTAATCGGCGGCCTCCAACCGTAGTGGACTCCTCTTCCAATTCCGTTCATCTCTCTAGGAAGATGGAAGAGACGGACATGTCCGAATCGAGCAGTCTGTGTTCTTCAGATGCCACAGACGATGCGACCTCGTTCTCTACAAGTCTGCAGTATGATACTCTGCCTCGCAAAGCGTTTGACATTGATTCGGGGAACATCTCTCCGATAGAAGCAGAGTGGTGTGTGTAATCGCTGTTTGTTTGTTCAAACGAATGTGGTCAGTCTTCACTCAAACGAATGTAGTCAATCTTTGCTCAAACAAATGTAGTCAATCAAACACGTGCTACATAATAAGACAAGACTTTCTTCGCTCCTCCCTCTCACTCGGGGACTGTTCATCCTCTTCGTCAATACTCTCCATGTCCATCTTCGCATGGACAGCAGGCACGTCGTTCAGCTCCACCGCCTCCGTGGAGGGCCGCTCGCTGCCTTCATGGGTTTCATACACCGACGTCTCGATGGGGTTTGGGATGCTCTGTACACTGTAGTAGATAGAATCGCGGTTCTCGCTCGAAACAGGAGTGCTCTGCCCTTCTGTCGGCGTTATGGATTTGAAAGCACCCGCTTGCTGGCCCGGGTGCTGCACGACGGTTCGCAGTTTTACAGGCTGGAAGGCGTGGGACGGCGTGGCAAGCTGCTGAAATGCCACCGGATTCACGATTTGCTGATGACGTCGCTCCTTTTTGCTGATCTCGCACTGGATCATGTCCTTCGTAACTACAGGGAATCGCTTAAATATGACAACTACTTGGGAGCTGCGGGGCCAATTCTTTCACGAGGGGGGAGAGGGGCCGAAGATCGTTTCCAGAAACAAGGTTAAACTGGTTTACAAAATGGATATAGTGGTTCAGACTGAAACGAAACGAGTTTTCACAGTCACATTGTACAATTACGTCTTTATGACTACAGGTTAGCGACGACGATCGCGGCTACTTGCACCAGATATGTGCATACACACGAAACATACGACGGAAAATGTCATGGGTCTTCTCTTCGTAGTCAGGAGGGAAGGGGTCGCCTATGCATCAACCATGGGGCGAGAAACGGGCCTTCTTCAACGGGAAAGAGACGCTCGTCTTCCAGAAGAGAAATGATCCAGTTCAGCAAATAGTCGATATAGATCTTCGCGGGCAGGTGCGTCGGCCGTCTATAGTGCTGCTTGTCGATCCAAAGGAACTCAAAACTAAATCGGTAACTGGACACAGAGGAATCGCACTTCGACCCGGCAGACATAATGGGGCACGATTCTGCTGTACAGTCGTCGTGGACAACTCCGAAAAGCATGCAGATGTCGTTGAAAAAGTCGACAGCTATTCCATTACAAAACACACCCAAACGGCAAACCGTGGACGGCTATCCACTCGTTTTTGTCAACGTCATCCGGACACTTCACCGCGTTCGCTATGCCCTCACTACAAGAGATGAAGCGCAGAACACTGTCCATACCGAGTCAGAGTGGCTTCCGCCAACTTGTGCAGTGAGTCTCTCAACGTTCCTTTCTTGTGAACGACACGAGAACCATAGGGACTAGACATTGCTAAACAGACGATTTCGTTATATCGACCAGATAGTTAGGAGACACTGGAGGAGGGCGCAACTGCGATTCAAGGAAATAGGATCGATAGGGAGGATTCGTATACGTGTCTATGAAGATGTGGGCCCACGAGTGTTCCGGAACGCGTCACGTAGTACAACAAACAACCCTAACTACATAATGATATAATCGGGGTCCTCGATGCCATTGAAACGAGGCGAATCATAATAGCACTCATAGCCGCGGTGCTCCACCTTAAGCCAATCCCCGATCATCAGTTCAGGAAGCATATAGTCGTTACCCAAGGTATCGATAGAATCACAGGTAGGTCCAAAAAGGGTGGTTGTGTAAACAGCGTCGCTGGGCTGGCTAGCCACGTGAATGGGCTGAGGATTCAGCGGCTCTTCGTTGATATGCGCGTTGTAGAAAGAACCATACACGCCGTTGTCCAGATAGTACAGAATACGCATGTTGGTCGCATCCCTCTTCACCTTCTTACCGATAATTCTGGCGTAAATCACGCTGGTGTCTTCGGTAAAGAAACGAGACGCGTCAGCGCAAACAGAGAGAGTAGACGCCAGCTTCCTGAGAGTGTTCAGAACGGGAATGTTCTCCTCCTTCATGAGCTGGTGGACGCCGTCGTTAAGGAAAATGAACTTGTTCACAGAAACTCCCTTGCTTTCGGCCATCACACGGAAGGACATCATCATTCCGATGGCGGGGAAAACGGAGCTAGCATCCGGGCAGTCGATGCAGAGCGCGTTCACCTAGTCAATGAGCTACACAAAGAGCGCCTACCTCCACGTTGTTGCTCTTGATGTAGTCGAACAGCGCGGGAGCATCCTCGAAGATGAAACCGGCGTCGCAAATGGCACCAGTACGCGAGAGACGAATATTGATGCGAAGACGAGGATTCACCTTCTGCACCAGAATGATGTCACTGATGGAGTCCACCGCGATACAAGTTATATTAGGGTCGTCTAAACTGCGGACGTACTCCTCCGTCTTGTTCATGCCAAAGTCGCTGACCTTGTGTTCTTTGGTATTGACGCTCTTCTTCACCAGGTCGTTGAAGATCTTCTCCCAGTAAAAGAACTCGCAACCACAGTCCTTCAAGAGATCGATGAGCTGGACAGGAACGGCTCCGTAATTGATCATGGGCTTGATTTCGGGGCAGACATTGTTCCAATGAGCCCCCTTGCAGGCAATAACGGAAGTGGATACCACCACACAGCTCTAACCCTCAAAGTACCGTCTACGCGTCTACCTTCTTCTTGTTCATAACAAAGTCGCGGTCGCTCATTATACCCGATCAACAATCTCAAGGAAATAACATTAATTGTGGCGTGTCGTTGCACGAAAAACGGGGAAACATGACTATCAACGCACCACTAAACAGCAATCAGCGTAAGGTATTTCTCTGAATGGCATCTCCGCATCCCACCTCCCTCTTCCGCTGTATCTCACTTTGTTGCCTTGTACCACTCCTTCTGAACAAGAAACACAGATCGAATCCAGTCTACGGAATACTCGTGCCACACCGGCCCAGTCACTGATCCATGCAAGAGGAGCATTGCACACGGGTCCGCGGCAGTGGATATCCATTACTCGTCCCGATAGACCCTGCGGCAAACGAGCCGTGATTCCCGCGGTGAATCATCATTGTATTGTCTCTCACATCAAATACAGAAAACAGGGTTGGTACTACTGAGCTTACCGATCGTGTGTCCTGACAAAATAAGCGTACGTCCCATTTGATACTCATCCCAAATGTCTGTAAACGAAGAGAAAGAGCAGCAGCAAGCGCAACAGTCGAACGTTATATGTGATCCATTCTATAGTGCCGTTAGGTCGTAGATACTATACCGGGAGTGAATCCCTACTACATGTCTTACTCGATTCCTTATACGCACCGAAATCTTCGCAAACTGTTCGTCGGCCAGATACCGAAGAGCTTTACCGAGGAGGATGTCATGAATATCTTCCGAGATACCTGCGATGTGCCTCTTGCTCACATCATCAAGGATAAGGTGACGGGAGAACACAAGGGTTGCACGGATTTCAATTTCGTCACGCGTAGGTTGTGCCTTTATTTACGTCGACCCCGCCTTTGCGGAAAAGGTGAAGGAGACTTACCACGACAAGTATACTTGCCCAAATGTACTCGTCTCTTCTGGAACTGAGGGATGTAGATGACAAACCGTCTTCAGGTGCATGATGCCATTATCAATCATAACGCCCACTACTCGAATTCACGCTATGCGTCGAACTATAAGCCACATGGTGCTCAAAATGGATCACCCCAAATTGGCATTACTTATGGTTATCAACAGATCGCCATCCCTTCTTCAGAACTATCTTATCCGTCGCCCAAGAGTAATTCAGAGATCGCAGAGGCCTATCCCCAAACTCCGATGATGGTACGGCTCCGTACTGACGATGATGACAAGATGTACCCCATTCCTGCCTACGCGATGTATCCGCCGGGCGTCATCATGCCGCAGCAGTTATCTTCCTACCAGTCCGGAGTGCAGGCGGTGGTAACGCAACAGTCCGGAGTGCAGACGATAACGCAACAATCCGGAGTGCTGACACTAGTGCCGCAACAGTCATCAGGCGAGGAGGCGGCGGAGGCGGAGTCCCCCAACGCCTCGACGGTCATCTACCCGCAGCAGTTCCCCGTCGTCTACTCGCAGGTCCCTGGCTTCGCCGGGTACCCCGAGGGCGTGTCCGCGATGCCCTTCGTGCTCTCTCCCTACAGCGTGAACGTGGCGCCGTCGGGGCGGAAGGAGCAGTCGTACGGCGGGCATGGGCAGGGCTACGGGAAGGAGTTCTCCGTGGGCAGTGGGCGTGGGCGAGGCGCGTGAGGCGTAGACAAACCGAACGCGAACTTGTTCGTGTTCAACATCCCTTCTCGCTTCAAAGACGACGACTTGAGAAGGCTGTTCGAGCCGTTCGGTCGTGTGCTGAGCTGCAAGGTGGAGGCGATGACGATGGGTGAGATCTAGGTTATGATGGACAAGGTGAAGAACGTCAGCAAGTGCTACGGCTTTGTGAACTTTGCCTTGGAGGAGGACGCGGCGAAGGCTATCGCCGGATTAAACAATTCGATGATTGGAGACAAGAGGCTGACGGTGCAGGTGAAGCGGGCTAAGAGTTGCTTCTGTTTGCTGTAACAAACATGCGCAAGCACGAAGATGCCTCTCACAAGAAAACGTGAGCTCATTCACAGAAAACACAGAAGTTGGAGTTCATTCACGAGGGCAATGTGATCGGAATTCATCCACAGAGAGTACAAGAGTAGAGGCTCATTTACAGAGAATACAGCGACTTGAGCTCATTCACAGATTCCATATAGTTATCGCTACTAATCGGCATATTCTCTATAATCTGCTCCGCTTTCTTTTCCCTCTCCTCCTCGAATTGCATCAGATAGTAGTACAGCGTCTCCGCCGTCTCCTTACGTATCTATGGATGATTCATAACAGAGGGAATTGCCTGATAGAACGGAGATGTCAAAAAGAGAAGACCGCAACGAATCACGTCTGACACGCTCGTGAAATC
This sequence comes from Blastocystis sp. subtype 2, assembly GCA_027406325.1. Taxonomy (NCBI): domain Eukaryota; class Bigyra; order Opalinata; family Blastocystidae; genus Blastocystis; species Blastocystis sp. subtype 2. Next base: position 18,114 of record JANPWJ010000088.1, read on the forward strand.
ATAGATCATCTCCTCATAGAGTTCTCTCAAGGATTCGACCACCGCAATGATCTTGCTGTAACGATTATAGCCCTTTTCGATCCATTCAATCAGCTGGGCACAGGGCACCGCAGAGCGCGCAACCGTACCGTCATACGCTTGAACACACAACAGTAATGTCTTTACGGCAGGATAGAATCCATCCTGACACAATTCCAACTCCTCTCCCAGAATCGTCACCAACTCCGTCACAACAGATCGCATCGTTTCCTCATTCGATAGCGGCCGAAGGAATGCGAAACACTCCGCATCCAACATGTCCGGTACGTACCTCCCCACCAAATAGATAACTCCGCGGAGAATAATCGGTCTTAACGCGGGATTCGCCAAGCTCTGCATCACGGCATCAATCACAATCTTTTCCGAATAAGGCTGCTGGAGGATTGGCTTCATCTCCAAAATCAGCGTAGATGTGGGAGGCGCATACTGGAGCAGAATCGACAAGCAATCAAAACACCCTTCGCGAATGCACGAATGCTGCTCGCAAAGCTGCTTCAGCAGCGACGGACTCAGCACATCAACCAACTCCTTGTCGATCTCGTGAGGGGGAATCCCACAACTTTGAGGGATCGACTCCTCGTAGCACACGCCCTCAGGGAACAGGAGAGAACCAAGAGACAACGGCAGGTAGGTCGTTGGCTGGTACTCCGCCTCCACTCCCTTCACCACATGCGCATTTCCATAAGCAGTAACGATTTCGGTATCGTGGATGCGGATCGGGGTCTGTGTGGTCTCCGCGTCCCTCCAAACCATTTTCAGCAGTATTTCCTTCAGTCCCGAAATCGCCGCCATTCGTGTCCGCGACCCCACGTCTCCTCTCACATCTCGCTGGTACTTGTTGCAACACACTCTCACCCACTCCACCCCGCTCGCCTTCCACTCCTTCTCCGAACTCACGCGCAGCAGTCTGCCCATCACCACGGCAATTGCCTCGTTCATGTCCGCGGCGCGAGAGAGGGAAAGAAGGCTCAGCAGCGACGGTTGGAGGGAAACGGTCAATTCCCACCAAATCGCTCCCAGCAGGTAGAATCCGTGTGTCGTCCCACACTTCCGCCCGGACTCCGTCAGCGCGGACTCCGCCAGCGTGCGACAATAGTTGGTTCCCGCGGTTATGTTCCGTTTGAGCACAAACCGACTGAGGACCGTGAGACAGGCTTCTTCCACGCCGTAGTTAGAGTTGGAGGGGTTCCACGAACCCGCGATCGAACGAGGGAAAAACTGCTTCAGAAGAGACACAATCACGTCCGGTGAAACTCCCTCCCTCCCCGTCATGTCCAAATAGAGCACGCAGTTCTTGAGGAACAGAGCGGAACACGACCGGAGCAGACTCGCCGTTTTCCCGCGGCCAAAGTGGCGAGGGGAGAGAGTTCGCAGAAAACGGTCCAATTCCTCCACGCACTCCTGCGACAGCGCGTACTGCGCCTTCGCCAGTCCCCCGAGCGTCTGTCCCAGCAGCACCAAATAGCCGCTCTTCACGCGCTTCGTCAGCTGACCCCAGTCCGTGTGGAGAAGAGGGAGAAGGAAGGTGTCCGCGAGAACCGCGGGAATGCGGCACGCAGAGAAGAACGCTGCCTTTCCCGCCAACTCCACTACGGCGAAATCGTCCTGATTCTCGGCAATCCACCGCAAGCGCGCCAGAACGCACTCCCGGAACGACTCGATCTCCGCCGTCTTCGGAATCACGGCGCAGTAGATCCACTGCTGGTTGCCCAGCGCCGCGTAGGTGAGCGTGTTCAGCAGTCTCAGCCCGTCCGGCACCCGATCGGCGCCCGCGCGGCCGATGATCTCCTGCAGCACGGCGGCGGCGGCGCGACGCGTGTTGACGGCGCGGTCGGTGAGTGCGAGGAGGACGAGAGCGTCGAGGAGGGGTGGCGAGGTGAGCGCGTGGCAGTGCGAGTAGTAGTGCGCCGTCGCCCAGATCACGAAGCACGCGGCGTCGCGCTGTGTGGAGGAGGAGGAGTTCTGCTGGAGGCGGTAGAGAAGGAGCGGCGGCAGCAACGGGAGCAGCGCGTCCAGCTGCGCGTCAGAGAGCGCGCGGTACATCGCCATACAGCCCAGACAGAACAGCGCGCCGTGGACGGAGGCGGGAGCGGCCTCCTCGCCCAGCATGTCCGTCAGCTCGCCCAGCACGCTCTCCAGCAGGTCGCTCGGGAGACAGCCGCACAGTCGCGCCAGCGCCTTGCCCGTCTTCTCGCGCACCAGGAGCGTCTACCACTCACGCGCCGCGCGATGCCTCACCTCCTCAGCAAGCATTGCCAACAGCGCGTTCGCGCACTCCGACAGGTCGCTCAGCACGTCGTCGTCGATCGCCACCGCGTCCATCGCCGCACTGCGTCCGCGCGAGGAGCTACGGGTGACGCCATTCTCTGGGCGGTACAGTGCCACGCCAGCGCGTCTGAACACCGCCTGGAGTCGCACGATCATAAGCTGGGTCAGCAGCTTCGCCGCCACGATGCGCAGACGAGGACCGTTCTCGTCCTCCTCGACCAGCTTCGTGCACAGCGGCTGGAAGGGGGAGAGTTGAGAGACTAGGCGTCATTCGCTACAACAGGAAGCACTCTGCTCGGAGGTCATGTCGTCAATGCTGGCGAGTTTGAGAAACTGGTAGAGTGCGTATGCCGTGTTGTAGGTGGACGAGGATACGGTTCGGAGATGGGTTTCAAAGAGCGTGAGAGACGGTGTGAGAATGCGACGCATCACATCGCGTCTAGGCATGAAATGGCAGGGACAGTCGCACCTGGCAAGAAAGCGAGCAAGAACGAGCGAGTTAATATCGCCCACAGGGTCATTGCGAGGAAAGAAGAGCAGCAAGGAGGAGGACAAATCGGAAATAAGGTCTTCGTGCTCCTCCTGGATGGTCGCAATATCGAAGGGAGAGAGGAGGAGGAGATGGATCCAGTACAGAATGACATAGAGAGACTCCCAATTCGCGTTTCCGCACTCGTCGTACTGTCGCAGCGAGTGAACCAGCGTGGAAAAGAGAGAAACATCGTTCGGAAAGTACATGACCGACGGTTTGAGACCACGCACCTTAATGATCGCGTAAATCACCTTGTACACCAGGTCATCCTTCTCTCGATTCGGATTTGCGAAGCTGCTCTACTCCTGAGGAAGAAACCGCGCCATCACCTGAAGATATGAAAACAGCGGGGGCAAATCATTCTCAACGTATGGGTCAAGCAATTGGGGAATGTCCATGAAGGAACTCGCCTAATGGACTCACACGAGGCGAAAGCGCATACGAACGATGATATAGACTGGGCACAAACCGCCATATCCTTGACTTGGTCCGCCTGAAGACGCTTGTAGAAAGAGCGCAGCACGATGTTCAGCCGAGACCCTTGGTCCTTTGCCAACCTGTCTTGCGATTCGCTGCCCGTGTCGCTCATTTCGCGTCCGAAAGGAATGAGCCTCCGAGCCGATTTGTCGACGATGCGAATACGGGGGGCATGGGGGATTGCAGAGAAGGGAAGTGGATCATAGCAGGGTTAAATGAGTGCTGATTCTTATAGAAGAGAAAGTGCTATGAGAATAGTGGAGATCAGAAATGGAGTTGAGTTCTCTTGGCGCGATGGTCATTCTCTCACTCAGAAAGAGCAGCACACACTCGTTCGTATAGCGTAAACCACATGCACTCTTTCCATTACCGCCACATCAAAGACAGCCTCATCAAGACCACTCTCGCGATTCTCTGAACTGCACGGTCTGGAAATGAAACACTGTACTCCAACAAACAGAAAGCACACTACGAATGGAGTATCGTCTGGAACTGCCTCTCGAGCGCTGCTGCGCGGTTGGAACGCGACTGAAAGCAGATGTCTTCCTTCTCGCTCTCGCGCGGACGCGGCTGCTCCACCATCGGGGTGAACGCGACGGAAGTCCTCACCGCCGTCGTCGACGTCATGTTGGTCAGCGACGACCGCAGCAGCGGAGAGTTCCCGCGAATCTCGTCCACCTCGATGGTGTTGAAGGTGAATCGGTTTCGCGACGTGATCACCGGCGTCGGGTCGTTCTCCTCCCTTGCCTCCTCCTCTCCCGCGAAGCACACCTCGTCGATCACGCCGCCGCGAGGGTTGGAGGCGGACAGCGGCAGACACAGTCCAATCGTGAATGCGTTGCCAGCAGCCAGCTGGATGAACTTCTCGTCGCTGCCGATGTCGATCTCCGTCGGGTCCAGCGAAGCCTCGAACGACCCGTTGCCGAGCTCGCCACAGTAGTTGGTGCCCCAGCTGAACGCGCGCCCCGTCTCCTGGCTGTACGCGATGCAGTGCGAGGTGCCGCAGGTGACGTCCGTGATGTGGCACGTCGACAGGAAGGGAACGACGCGAGGCGTCTACCACTCACTCAAACCCTGCTGTTCTACCTGAGGCACCGTATCCGTGTCCTCCGCTCGCCAGTAGTACACGTCGTTCGCGTGCTTTCCCTTCACCAGCAACTACGCCTCACGAGCACACACCCAACAGTACGAGAGCGAAGCGCGTGCCCGCGGCAATCTTGAGGATCTCGCCCTCGAAGGGGATTTGGTGCGGAGTCGCCAAAACATCTCGATGCTTGTCGAACTCGCTCTCGGGCAGCTCCAACATGCCCGTGGCGAACAGCTCGTTCTTGTTGCTCACGAACAGCGAGAAGGTTTCCCCGCAGGCAATCTGGGTGATCGTGTGCGGCAGCAGCGCCTTCACCACCACGGGAGAGAACTACGCCTCACATGCCTCAAATCCGCCCACGTAGTCGATCTCCTGCTCCAGTCCGAGCTGTCCGTAGTACCCGTTCCCGCAGGCGTACACGGAGCCGTTGGCGGAGAGGAAGAGTGTGTGGTTCTGCCCACACGCGATCTACGCGTCAACTCACGCCTCCTCGCGCACCGTCACGATCTCCTTGCCTCGCAGCTTGTTCAGAATCATCGGCTCGGAGGACGAGTCCACGTCCAGCCCCTGGCCCAGCTGCCCGTAGGCGCCCTGGCCCCACGTGTACACGTTGCCCGAGGAGGAGAGACACGCACTGTGACTGCCGCCACACGCCACGGCGAGAATGGAGGTCTTGCTCAGCGACGCGATCTACAGTCCACGCCACACACCGCCTCTACCACTCGGGGCGTCTCGCAGTGACTGATCGACTCGCCCAAGCCGAGCTGGCCGCGCGCGCCCGCGCCCCACGCGAAGAGTTCTCCGTCGTCCGTCAGACACAGCGCGTGACTGCCGCCCGCCGCCACCATCAGCGGAGCGAGGTGGGGAGAGGAAAAGAAGCCGGACTGGGTCGGCTTCGCGACGGCCTGCTCCTTGGAGGAGATGGGGAGCTGGTGCGCGTTGTTGGAGCCCCAGGCGTACACGGACAGCTACAGATGAGTTCCCTCCAAGTCGACAACCGTTATGGAATCGTCGTGGAGGGAGTCGTCGTCGCTGTCGTCTGGACGAGTCGTCGCCTCTCTCCCGAAATATGACGGCAGTGGATGGAGGAGAGAGTTGTGAGAAAGAACATCGCCATCGTCATCGACCGGACTGCAGCTCGATTCCTCGCGAGTCGGCATGGCCTGAGCAGGTGCACTCGACTGTGAAGCATGGATGGATCCGATGATCTGGGACTCCTCCTACGCGTGATCGCGCAAGAGAAGAACCACTCGCTCGCCGTAGAGCGAAATGCCGCGAGACGAGGCGCTCTTCAATTCCATCAGCCAGCCGGGAACGGTGTCCGCTCGATCGAACTTGAACTCATACTAGCAGTGACATCCGACAGTCTCGATTACGTCCCGGTGCGTATGGATGTTGATGACGTTGTCTCCCTTGCGCGAGATGAGTGCGTTTGACAGGTCAATCACGTTCAGCGGTATATTTCCGTTACCGCGTTTCTTGTTCAGCGGATACCGGTACACGAAGAGTCTGCACCCGACAATGGCCAGGTATCGCGCGGCCCACAGCCGTTTCCCTTGCTTTTCGGCCGGACCCTCTTTGAAGCTAGCTGTCAGCACGAAACGGCAGCAGATACACAGTGAAGTACCAGCTGATGATGAATAGCTCTTCGTTGTGCAGAATTTCTATTCTTCACGCGGAGCAGGCAGACGGACTGTTTAGCGCGGACACCATTATGTTACAGGATTTCGCGTTGATCGCGTTGAAGTGCTGAGGAAGATAGGTGCTACAAGTCAGACGCGTTACCTGACCCCACTTCTTGTAGTAGATGGTGAGCAGCTCTGGTTTGGATACATTCTGAACAAATCCTGCAATCTGATTGAACGGAACGGAGAGAATCTGCGCATCATGAAAGCCGCTCGCCTTTACGGGAACTCCCTTTCCAGAGATATTGAAGATCGATCGGTCATTCACTGCGAAGGTGATCTACGGGTGACAGAGGCGGCTGTCCCCCACATCAGCAACGCCATCGCGAGAGAGCACGCCAAACGAAATGAAATTGTTCAACTCCAGATCACTCGCCATCAGTGATGAACGACAAGAAGATACTATCCGCTCTGGAAACGGTTTGTCCATTGTCACGTGTCTCCAACTCCCCACATCCCTTATGATTTGTGTTTTACGAGCCCACAGTATTCGATTCTCCTGTTTTCGCGTTTGACCCAGGCAGATCATCCACCATGCTGCCAACAAACAGAAACTCAAAAGATACCTGTCGAATAAAACTGGAACGTGTCGTACCAGTGCGTTCGCCAACTCCCGATGGACTGCTGAATGAGCATCTTCACATGCTCTCCGCTGGACTGGGACGGAGACAGCCGCTCCTCCAGCAGTCGAACTGCCTTCTGCGCGTCGTCTAGTCCTCAGGACGCACTCTCAGCCCCACTCGAAAAGCAAGGCAGCGAGGGGAAGAGCGAGGCGTAGAGTCGCACGATGGCGATCAGCTGGTTCTTGTGAGCGCAAATCGCCTCAAACACGGAGGTCTAGGACTCATCGACATGCACGACCCCGACGCACACGGACTGGAACAGGCGGAACCCGCTGCTCCCAGGCTCGCCGACGAGGTCCATCTACGCTCACAGCCCAGACGAAGCACAACCATGTCGGACGTGAGCTTGAACGGCGCCGTCTCGAAGCGGATGTTGCCCGGACAGTTCGAGAGCATGAATCCGAAGTCGATGTGGACCAGAATGCCGTGCTTGTCCAGGAGGATCTGCGCAATGACGCACGCATCACACTGTCACGTTTCCGTCGTTGCGGTCCTTGACCTGCAGCACGTAGCACACGATGGAGAAGGCCGCTAGCGAATAGACGAAGTTGCGTCGGAAGCGCTGGAACGCGTGCGGCTTGCCCTCGAAGGAGTAGCGAATGTATTCCTGGAGGTGAGCGCCGAGAGAGAGTCGAACGCCGAGAAGGTCAAAACCCTGGGACTGGATGTGCTTCTTCAGCTCGTGGAGAGACACGAACCCGTTCAGGTACTCGATGATGCCGTCGCGTTCTGTGATGGCTGTGACCTCGTAGCACCGCAGAATCGCCCCCACGCTCTCCTCCTCGAGAATGGAGCGAATCTACGGTGAAGACACGCCGATGGCGCTACCTCGTCGATCAGGTGAGACGCCATTTCCTCCTGCTTCATCGCCTCGTTCGTCTTGATCAGCACGCGATACTGGTCTGGAGGCATCTTCTCTCCGCTGAGGATGGAGCACGCGGGGTGAGGAAACGGCTCGATATCGACGCTGTTCTGCACGGGCAGACAGAACCAGCCGCGAATCCACTCCCAGAAGGAGGAGCGGGGCAGAAACGACGCGTCGTCGATCGATTGCTTCGTCTTCACGCGCTTGTACAGAGATCGCGACTGCCTGCTCCCTCGCACGCGGAAGTCCATCAGACAGGGACATCGAGACTTGGTGGAGAAGACGCGGCAGCCCTCTTCGCAGATGCCAGTCACCATCATGCCGCAGCCGACGGGCATCCAGATCCCGGAGAGAGCCGCCAGCGTGGTTTGATTGATGGCGAGACACTGGTCGTCCAGAAGGCGCTGACGGTCCGGTTGCGGGGTTGCGAAGAGATGAGAGGACAGGGAGAAGAGCGTCTACGGAGTGACGGGAGGGCGAGAGGGCTACAGAGAAGAAGGAGACGGAGTGCTCGACCAGCTCGCTCACGGACGAGGAGTCCTTCGACAGACTGTCGGGAGGAAGAAGGGTCTGAATGCGGGGAACGCAGTAGGCGCGCATTCTCTGGAGGAAGAGACGGTTCTCCTCTCTCGTCTCCGCGCTCCAGTTCAACTAGGGGACACAGGACAGAGACTAATGTACTTGGCAGAAGAAGAAGAGACTCAGGGCAAGAGCGCTGTCCTCCTCGCACAGTTCGAGGAGGTAGAGACGAAGGATTTCGCGATTACGACAGGAAGCGTCATTGGCGACAAAGAGGACTTCTTGCGTGTGGTGAGAAACAGTCTAGTCATCACTGTCGTTCTATGCGTACGATAGGAGGGAGAAGAGCACGAAAGCGAAAGTCAAAAGAAACGGATTCACAGTACCTGTGTGATGAAGCGGAGTCCGCACGTTACAGATTCTGAAGAACAAACAAGTAGGATTCGTCGCCAAAGTCCTATTCATGACGGAAAGCGGCCAGAACGAACGAAACGCAGCCATTCTGGACAGTGCGCGATGCGAATCAAACATCTATGTCAAGAACGAGGGAAAGCCCAACTCGGTAGAAAAGAGAGGGGATTGGGAAGAAATGGAATGGCAAAAGGCCTTCATGAAAGAAAGAAATAGGATTCATGGGAAAGGGATAGTGATCAATCCCGAGAGTCCACAGCGGTTTCAGGAATATCCCCTTTCTTCTTCGGATGTTGGAGTGTTCAATACCATCGATAGATATGAAGAAGGAGGACTCATTCGGGAATCACTTCCTCCACGTCTTCTCTCCTCATTCAGTCAACGGGTGTGCTATCACACAAGTTACGCACGCTAACAGCGGAGAAGCAGACCCGAGTCCCCATCTCCACAAACGAACGATTCCATGAAGAGAGGAAGATCCCAGACACGGAATGCCAAATAAACGAAGTCACTCTGGATGAAGACTCATTTCGGTTCTCGCACTGGGGAGTCAGAAGGTGACCTTCACAGAGTGTAGAGCGATGAGAAAAGAAGGGAATGAGGAATAAACTGGATTGCGCGAAAAGAGAATACTGCGAATTCCCGCGGTTTGTCGGTTTAGTCCATTACTCAGTAGAAAAAGAGATGTTTAAGAGACTGTTCGGAAAGCCGGTTGAGATCAAGCCCAAGAATACTGCCAGTGCGGCGGAGGACGCGAAGGAAGCGTCCCTGGAGAACTCGACAAAGGCTATGGCCAAGATCCGTGAGAATATGGAAACTCTCCAGCAGAAGTAGATTCCGTGTGGTTTCACTCACTGGAAGGATTAACCTTACGCAGAAGAAGATCGACTCTGATTTCGAGGAGGCCAAGAGACTCCGAAAGGAGGATCCGAAGAATCCGAGTAGATGCGCGTGAAGAGCGTGAAGAATAGGACTGCAGCAGCTCATGTCGAGCATCAAGAAGAACCGTGAGCAGCTCAAGAACTACACTGTGCGCTCCCTCTTCTGCCGTGACCCGTAGGCCATCTTACAAAACCAGGAGGAGTCCTTTACCTCCGTCGATAACGCGGCGTTCATCAGCGAAATGGTGGGCATTTACGAGACTACGAAGCAGGCGTTGGATCTGGCCTTATCGTAGTCCTCTCGCGCACGGGTGATGCGTTAGGGATTCCTTGGAGAAGATGCAGGAGTTGGTGGATTCCATCAACGACCGCAAGGCGGATATCCAGGACATGATGAACATTCTCACGGAACGACCCATGGAGGAGGATAATGACGACATCTTGGCCGAGTTGGATAAGGAGATCGAGGAGGACAACAAGAAAGAGAGCGAGAGGCAGACCACCATGCTTCCGTCCGTTCCTACCCATGCTGTGTCCACGCCTGCTGCTGCGGAGGCCGAGAACCCAGAGGAAGACGAGTTGTTGGCATCTCTTGCTGGTTTGTAGCCTGTTTCTTGGAAAGGCGTGCCGATCCCTTGATGAATCCGAGTATGTTCAAGAAACAGCGCAATGAATAGTTTACAAAAGCACAAAACGTGAAGCAATAAATCGCACAGCAGGCTTACTCCACACATAAACACACGTAAACTAAAGCGAAGTCTGAACAGAAAGCTGCAAGTCGAGCTTTTCTTGGGAGTAGATCATGGAGGGAAGCGCTTTGGCTATCAGCTCCTGTTGCGTAGCCAACTGGGAGGGAGAGGGAAGGTCGATCATCTTAATGGACTTGGCGATCACTCTGAGGTTGTTCTCTCCAAACGCCAACACCGCTTCTCTCTCATGAAGGGAGTCGCCGATGCTCAACACGGAAAAGTAATCGTTGCTCTGGGGTCTCATCTGCGACAGCTCCTTGCTGAAGACAATTCTCTTCCACTTCGCAGAATCGTTAGGATAAAGAGACTCGTACTGGTCACGCGCAGAGATCACAGTAATCTTATCGAGCAGAGCAAAGACGCTGGGCAGAAACAGTCTTGAGCTCTCGTACACCCACTCTTCTTCGGCATTCGTAACCACCATAACAGAGGAATAGCTCATCGCCTCGAGCAGCAACTGGCTTGCAGTGTCGTTTACGCGCTGCAACTCCGTCAGTACTCCCTTGGGAAGCGGATTCGAGAAGGCGCACAGCTGACTGAGCCAGGAACTTGGGAAAAGGGTGTCGTCGTAGTCAAACACGGTTACGTGACTTGCGATACTCCGTTCCTTGAACCGTCCTTCATTACCTAAGCTCTTCCCCATAATCCCTGCGGGTATCTTATGAGCGACGGATACACACTCTTGGTCATTGTTCATAGTACAGAAGCACAAAACGAAGTAAAAGTGATGATTCTTCGTATTCGGTGAAACGCCTTCTAGAACGCTAACCAGAATTGAGTGACGTAACTCCCTCCATCCAGTTCCGGTTTTGGATTCTCCTCTTTTAATCCAGAAACGGGGTGAGCGTCGTGTCAGAACACGCATCCCAAGAGTCGTACGTGAGCAAACACGATTGACACAATCGATCTGAGCAGTGAGAGGGATACGGCGTGGAACGGAAGAGTAAGGCGAAACAACGCTTCTACGAGGTGAAAAGAGACAATTGGGAGTGGATTCCTCTCTTCGGAGTAAAAGGTGGAGGTAGGAGTCAATGTGTTATTCTCCTTGAACTGGTAAGTCCGGTTGATATTGTTGGAATCGGATGACCCTTGTTCCTGAATGTCATTTCTTTCGTCAGTAGTTCAAGTGGGAAGTCTGATAAGCACGGCAATAGATCAGAACTGCGTTGTAGAAACACAAACCCATTGCAGATGAAAGCAGAAGTGTCCATAGCAAACTACATCAGCAGCGTAATATTGAAACGATGGGAAAAAGAACGAGAGGGTGATCCGGAAGACACCCGCCAACGAGTCATTTCTCTTCCCATCACGTCGAATTCACAAAGAGGATCGCAGAAATGGGTACCTTCCGACACCCTCCAATTCCATCACAATACACTTCATAGTGGATCCTATTTTGCTGATTTTCAAGGTGCAGAGCTTCTATGAGTGCCACGACGGAAAAACGAAGGTCTCAAAGGGAGATATTTGCTGACGCCTGTAAGCAACTCCAGTGCTGCGACTTGTCCGTCACGAGCATTCTGATCATGGATCTGTTTGAATGCATGGTCCACAGTCAGTTGGTTCTCGATGATTACATGTTGCGTCAGAATGGACGGAATGCGTTCACTTCTAGGACAGTTTGCCAATGGCAGTTACGTGGCGATACTTCGGTGTCGCGTGCATTCGGAGTATTGCCAAAAGGACTACTACATCCCCGTTAGCATTCTGTACCCCATTTCAAAGGTGGAAACGGACACAGTACGGATATTCCTCATTGTTTCCAAGAGTGGGCAGTGCCTATTCGAATTGACGAGCAGACACAACGGTAAACAAGGAGTGCAACTACGTGAACGAGAACAACGAGATTATTATGGACGGAATCAACACTTGGAAATGGGTAGCTCTTCCGACGACTTGTGAGCGCTAGAACCACGGACTGGCCCCGGTGATTCGGTCGCTGTGCAGTTACTTTTCCGTTTCGTGTCCCCTTTACGAGATGTGAGTCTGTGTTGTCGAACTGACCTTGTAGCAATCCAAGTGCTCTCCTGTTTTACTTGTCTAAAGTGTAGCGGATATCATGATTCCCTTTCAAGAACTCATCGTCAAGGAGAAGCTGGGTGAGGGAGCCAATTCGGTTGTGTACCACGGGTTCTTCTCGTTTGCGCTGCTTACGAATAGCATTTACAAAGAGAAGGATGTGGCGTTGAAGCGCATGAAGAAGATTCCCAGCGTGGTGGAATCGCGCTACTTGCTTCGGGAGTTCCAAATGCAGATGCGATTCAAGCACGAATGCATCCTCGAGATCTATGGTCACAGTGAAGATCCCTCCGGATTCCCGATTCTTGTAATCGAGTACGGCGGAACGTCGCTGGAGGATTTGGTTATACGAAGAGGTGTCAAGTCGCTATCGAGTGGCCATCCTAAAGTGTAGATACTCGAATGAAGTGAAGAGAGGTTTTATTCTGGATATTGCGCATGCGTTGGAGTACCTTCACAGCTACAACACCGTTCATAGAGATATCAAGCTGGGAAACATCATGATCACGAACAATCGCGCCAAGGTGGGAGATTTCGGTTACGCGCGAGAAATTGAAAACAACAAGAGCATCGAAGTGTCCTTCTGCGGCTCGCCCGCGATGTAGGTCTGAGATGGCGCAATGATGAATAGCATGGCGCCCGAGCTGATCGACAACGCGAAGTGTTCCACCAAGGTGGACGTGTACAGCTTTGGCTGCGTGCTGTACGAGCTGATTGGAGAGAAGCAGTGCTACTACGACATGAAGAGTCGCAGTCGCATCGAGGTGGTTCCGAGTTACTTACATCATCTCTAGTTCTATCAGAAGGTGATCAATGGACTTCGACCGACGCTGCGACCGGGCATGCCGCGAGGTAGGTGCGGATGAGGCGATTGAGGGTAGAACCGTGCGAGCTGATGAAGCGCTGCTGGCTGGTGGACAAGCAGCGTCCCACGATGAAGGATATCGTGAAGATTGTGGAGGGGTGGGATCCGTCGACGTGGGAGATGGACGTGCTCACGAGTGCGGACTGTACCATGGAATCATGGTGTGTTTGTTGGAAACAGCGTGCTAGTATACATAAACTACTCTATGGCCTCCGCGTTGTAGCAGTAGCCCAGCTCTTCCTCCTTGCCCTCGCAAAGGTAATTGTTGATGACGCCTCGACACAGCGGGCATCGCTTGATCATGCACACGCAGTACCTGCACACTAGTTTATGACGACAGGGCAGCAGGATGGTGTCGCTGGGGTTCGAGAAGCAGATGGTGCACTCGTTGCTCTTCTGGCTCTCGCTGTTGGTTGAGTAGATGCTCTAGAGGAGGTTAGAGTGTTCAGCAAGCACTCGTTATGAGAGGGTATCGTTGTGAAGGGGTAGAGAACTCACTCAGTGATAGAGAACTCATCACACAAGGACAGAGAACTCACTTAGTGATAGAGAACTCACAAAATGACAGAAAACTCACACAAAGATAGAAAACACATCACCCAAGAACAGAACACCTACGCGAGGAATGTACACGCCGTCAGGACAGATGTTCATACGCCGAATCATCGTGGGCGTCTGGTTCTTCAGAAAGTGAATCACCACAATCGACACGAACTGCGGCGTTCTCTCCTCCTCCTGACGCGACTCCTGCTCCGGCATCAGCGCGATCACCTCGTTCAGCGCCGCCTCGCTCTCCTCCTGCTTCACCATGTTGCTGAGGTGCGAGGAGGACATGGTGTGCGACATCAGGCTGTTGAAGTACCGAGCACTGCGCTGCGACGACATGCGACGAAGCGGCTTCGACACGGCTGCCTTCACCTCGGCGTCCGTCAGCGGCTCCTTGCTCCACAGCACCACAACCAGCGGGAGGAAGTCGTTCTTCGCCTGGGACGAAACGGGGTCGATCATTGACATGCGACGACGCGACGAGCGAATGGTGCGCGCCACCGAGGCGAGGAGGCGCGAGGAGGAATCGGAGGGGTGGAGCGAAGGCTTCGGCTTTTCGTCGAAAATGAGGAGAGACTCTCCGTCGAGATGGTACGTTGGGAGCTCTTCTACGGATGAGACGAAATGGGCAGATGCACTCAAGAGTTCGGAGGGGATGGAAAACGAGTAGGAAAAAGACGAGAAACCATCTGTGGTTGCGGAAGCGCCATGACGACTATTGGATTCGAGCACGGAGAGAATCTCGCGAAAGGAGGGCGTCGAGGTTGAATCCGATGTCGTAAGAAATGGATTCAGGAAGTTGCTCTTGAGAGTGGGATCCTTTGTGCAGATCACTACGCGTGAAGGAAGGAGGGAGGAGCCACAAGTCGCTATATCCTTTGAGCACTTCTTGTAAATGGACGCGGAGACAGACCAAAAGAGACGCATCGAATACTTTGAGTTCGCGTCTATTCGGAACGAAATGGAGGGAGCCTCCTTCTCATCCTTCTACGGATGAACACTTGTATTCAGCCATACAGCTACGGCCAAACTACTGCGATTCAAGACGAAGGGGACGACAATCTGTTGAATGGGAATAGGGACTGAACCCGAATTGTATTCCAAGAACTTCATCAGATGCTCCGGCGTAAACTGCCTCAGAACGTCCACGTCGCTTCCTAGAGTGTCAAACACGAGAGCATTGTTCGTAGCGAGATGCGTGGTCAACTCGTGGATGTGTCTCTCCTTCAGCGCAATCCTGAAAAACCCTAGAGAGCATGACGCGCCGCACTCACTCCTTACACATAAAGAGACTCGCAATCGTTGCAACAATGAAGAGATTATACACCTCCGCTACCAAAAACATCTCCACGCTGCCCTTTTCGTCGTCTTGGTACATCGCGCACGATGTGATCCGTAGAACGTATTTCACGATAGGGAGCAGGTTCTGTATATCCCTCATTGCCCTAGGAAGGTGGGAACGAGAAAAAGGATACGACAACCAAAATCGGGCTCTTTCCCGGAATCGTCCGTCTGGAAGCGTTTCCATTCTTGTTTCTTGAAGAGGGATAGTAGTGTTTTTGTAAGTCGAGTTGCATAATCTTGATGTACTTTTTGTGCTGATGTTGTTTCATACTGCTGTTCGGGGGACTGTTCTCTAACCGTACAACAGAAATGGAAATGAGTAGTAATGACAGCAATGAGCAATCCACGTAGGTGCTCGTGCTCAGTCCTTTCATATGCGATAGGGATATAGAGTTTGTCGTTCCCGACAATCTGGAAGAACAGCTCACCGCCTTCTACAAGACCGTAAATCCTGAGAAGGTGAACAAAGTAGTTCATCTGCAGTAGCGGATGATGCGTAGGTGGGATATGCGATGGAGAAGTACAAGGGAAGAGAGCAGGACCTGTTTCTCATTCTATATCACAAGTGAAGTTGCTTCCTTCTGTTCACTGCTAGATATGGAAAACAGCCTTGGAGTCTTGCCAAACCCGCGCCGTCTTCTCCTCTGGACGATTTCTCTCGCCGTCTGAAGGCCCTGCGTTCCAATGTGTGGGGAATTGTTCTTGCCCTGACGAAGGGAGAGACGATTGAGCCCGACAACTACAACACTTGCCAGATGCTGCAAGAGCAGCTGAAGGAGCGCGATGCCACCATCAAGGAGCTGAAGGCGGAACTCGAAAAGACCGAGGAAAAGCCCTCCTTTGAGAGTGACTCCGATGATGCGTCTGTTGCCATCTCCGAGGCCACTTCGGAGATTTTCACGACGGAACAGGACGTGCTCGAAGCGTCGCCCATCCCGCTTTCTGTCTCCCAACAGCTGGATCTGGCGATCAAGTCGCTATCGAGTGAGGCGCACACGAGTCCAGTGGAGTCCGCTGTCTGCACGCTGGCGGTTGCCGACCTCCAAAAGTGGAAGGCGATCATTGAGCAGGGTACCTCTCATTCACGATGATGACGGGATAGGGATCAAATCGAAGCCCATGAAGATGGACATGGAGTGCAAGTGCTGCAAGATGTGCAAGCTTCCCTTCACCTCCTTCCGCCGTCGTCAGTGGGTTCCGCTCTCTCAGTGTGATGTGTAGTCACTGCAGACTGTGTGGAGACCTTTTCTGTAGCAACTGCTGCAATTCCTATCTCTCTGTGAATCCACTGGGCGAGCACAAGGTTGGAGTGATGGAAAGGACTCATGTGTAGCGTTTCTGCAACGAGTGCTACTCGCTGCTTAACAAGGTGAAACAGCTCAATAGTGCTACGAAGTGGTTGTGTTTGTTCTATTTGCTAGTGGCTGTGAGTCCCGTGCTTTCCCACGTGTTCGAGTCGGAGGACAATCAGTCTAATGAAGAAGAGAAACCACTCGTATTTCTGCTTGGAAAGAAGTGTAATTTCTGAGAGGAGAATAGAGAAAGGGAAAGAGGGTCTAACGGATCGGACAACGCAAGCATGCTCACTCGATCTCAGCGAGTGGAGACGACATTCATTCATGAGAATCACAACAATTTGAGAAAGACAAAAGCGTAACAAGAAAACAGCGGTTTCATGAAGGGGCATGATGGATTATTCAGCGTGACTCCGATAACGAAACCGCTCGGTTCATGTTTCTACAATGCTTGCCTCGTCACAGAATCCTTTAACCCACCTCAATTGAGTTATGTTTGGACGTTCCAT
>JANPWJ010000090.1:0-13499 GCA_027406325.1 Blastocystis sp. subtype 2
AGTCGCGGGAAATGATCACTTTGCCAGTAGGACCCAGAATATATATGGCTGACACTGTCATTGGCTATTCCTAAAGGAGGTTAGGCCCAGCGGTTCTGCGCGACGATACAACACCTACAACAATAGGAGGTCGATACAATACGCAATGATAGCGAGAATAGATGAAAAGAGTCTGAGTGAGGTGCCGCGGGAAACGGGTGTTCATCGCGGGCTTCATCCAACCGAGCATGGAAGGCTCGGGTGGGACAGGAAACTGGGTAGGGAGAGAAATCGGAAAGGGGGATCTATGCGTGGTGGAATGGATGAGGATGACTTGTGGATGGGATGATTGCTGATCAGGCGGTTTGAAGCCAACAAAGAGGAGGGAAAAGACTATTGTAACAAGCGGTCCAGCGAAAGCAGCTGGTACCTGTGGAGACACCTTCGGAACCGCGCCATTTCTTCGTCCATGTTCTCGCTCTTCGTCCTCTCCTTCTCCTTCATGTGGTAGTAGAAGTACCCGAATGCCTATTCCTGACACACTCGCACAACCCTCACAAGCGACTGGTCTATCGTCATCCTCCCCACGTGTATCATCAGCTGCTCCTCCATCGCCGAGCACCGCGCGATCATCCGCTCATCCTGCAGAATGTCTCCAAAACGACGCAGTCTACGCCATCAAGCTCACCCATGTTCATCTACTCCTTCACGTACCACGCACACGCGTTCAGCACAATGGCATTCTCGCTCTGCAGCAGCAGCACGAAGGTGCGCTCCTCGGGGATGAAATAGTGCTGGTTGTTCGTCGCCACTCGCAGCTGGAGACACAGGAACTCCGCAAACAGAACGCAGATTCCCGCGGAATAGCCGTCCACGAAACGAATCAACACACAGCTCTCGAGGAGGGATTCCAACAGACGCAGCTTGCTGGCGATAATCTCCTGGTCCAGCGAACTCAGCTGCGGGCGGAGCGACAAACACGCGCCCACAAGTCCTTCCAGAATGCGCAGTTGCCGAATTAGCGGGGATTTCCGGAATTCCATCTTCACGGGAAGGATCCAGTCCTGTAAGCACTCCTCGGGGAGCAGCGAGAGGAAGGAAAACACGTCTCTTTCTGGAAATCCGATGTCGCGAACGAGAACGCGCTCCAGCCCCAACAGACGGTCGCTGAAGTTCCCTCCAAACTGAATGAGGCGCAGCACCCGGTGCAGGAGGGGCTGCTTCTGCTGGAGAGAAATGTGTTCCATGGTGAAGGGAATGGTGTTCCAGAGATGATCCTGTGCATCATCGGCGAACGACGCCCAGCGCAGAACGTAGGGAACGAACCGCGAGGACGCGGAGGAGACGAACGACAAGCATCTACACTGAAAACAGCCACACGCTCCCACTGATCAGGCAATGTCAGATGAAACCGCTTGTTTCGCAGCGCCATCACCAGCTCTCGAATGGAATTGATCTGGTCCAGCGTCACGTCCTCTCTCTTCCTCTTCTCGTTCTTCGACGGCGTGCGCGCGAACAGAGAATGGGGGTGGGGCCACTACAATTCACTGTCCTCGTGCGTCGCTACGCGAAAACGCTCCTCCTCCACCACTCTGTTGGTCGTCTCCAGCTCCACCTGACGCTGCATCCGGAAGTCCAGCAGGGTCGTTTCGTCGCTCAATTGGGACGGGTTATTGCTCACTTGGTCCCGATTGCGTTGGATTGATTGCATGCGTGCGGACCAGTCTTCGTCGATGCGCTGAAACTGCCCGTACCCGAGGTTCATCTTGGGACGTTTCGGAAGGAGGATGGAGGGGTCGTACTGCGCGTACAGTTGGAGCAGCACGTACAGTGGTTTGATCATCTGACCCGTCTTCAGCCCGTGCTGGTAGAGGGAGAGGAGGCGGTTGGAGCGATAGGTCTTCACGGTCCTGCGCGTCGTGACCACGTACAGAAGGTGGCATGTGTAGGGGAGACACTCCTCATCATCCAACAGGAAGAAGAGACATCCGTAGAGTTGCACGAAGGCTCTCTACAGAGTGAGAAGTGGGTGCGTGAAACTACCTTGGCAGCATCGTTTGTGTAGGGATAGGTCAGACAGAGCCACTTGAGCAATAGCTTCCGGACGTCATGGGGAGATGTGGACAGCATGCCGATTAAGGAAATGACAGTGTTTGCATTGATACTCTACACTTCATCGAAAACGAGAATGACCACTGTGTTCGGATTCAGAATAGCGACAATTCGCTTTATAATCACGGAGTCGATATACGGGAGAGAAATAATCTCCACTATCTACTGCTAATCCCCAAAACGCTCACGCACTTCTTCAATCTGCTTCTCATTAAACCCAAATTCGTTTCCGTGCTTTTCCAACTTCACGAGAGCGGAATCCTATGTCTGACAGCCGACGCGCAATACGGACAAACGAATCGGACTTCAGGACGATCTTTTGCCTCTTCTCATTTCCGCCTATTTTGGAGTAGCGAATAACCTGCTCTCGTAGATCTGCAAATGAGTCGTCCAATAGACGGGAACCC
The DNA here is from genome assembly GCA_027406325.1 of Blastocystis sp. subtype 2. Classification (NCBI taxonomy): domain Eukaryota; class Bigyra; order Opalinata; family Blastocystidae; genus Blastocystis; species Blastocystis sp. subtype 2. The sequence continues at coordinate 2,499 of JANPWJ010000090.1, forward strand.
TCCTTTATGAGTGAGCAAATGTCACTGATTTCATCTTCCGAAAGCATGTTTGTGAGCCCATCCAGGAATTCGAAAAATAGGCCTCTTTTATGGAATGGAGAAAGTGGAGGGTATTTTGTCCCTTCTGGGTGGTGGATTCAAATTGTTGGGATTCGTGAAGAGGCGGATTCCGACTCTCCTCCTAGCAGCTACCTATCCAATAGGAGCCACACACTACGTTTATCCAAACAAACCCTGCATGGAATGGATAACGAATAAACGACACTATTCCTGTGCATCTCGCTGCTTCTTTGTCTGAAGATAATACATATACTTCGGCTCCGAGTTCGCCTCGGGGTTGATCGGAGTCTTCGGTATTTCAGGCTACACCTCACTCTCCCTCGCCAACCCTACATAAGCGGACAAGTCGAGTTTCTTTGTTCTGAACCACGAAACGTAGTGGACCACACACAGCGTCTTCGGTCCCCACGGTCCCTTCATAAAGCCACTACTCCTCAACCCACACACGCACTCCCACCTGCTTCGACGCGCGCCGCAATACCGGCACCAGTTCCCCGTGTACTTCTCAATCGGAACGTCGTAGTGGATCTCCTCGTACACCGGCTTCTCGGCGTGCGGGCGCGGGGTTCGATTCCTCCTCTCCTCTCTCTTTCGCTCCCACGGACCATACCCTCCGTCGTCTGTGATCATCTTCTTCTTGTTGGGATCCCACGTGGGCGTGCCCTTCGGCACCGAGTGGTCGCTGCACAGGTAGTACAGCTTGCTGATGCGATGTCCCGACTTGTCGTTCAGACAGCTCACATGTGTCGCGTGACTGCATAGCATGCACTGCACAAGGTGCTTCGTGTTGCCCGTCTCGTGACACGTGCAGCAGAAGTGCGACGGGCAGCGGAACTTCGTCAGGTCGCTGAAACGCTCCTTCGAGCCATAGTCGTAGTTCTGAATGCACTCCACGTGGTAGAAGCGACCGCACGTCTTCACGAGACACTTGAACACCACGTCGGGGTTGTGGATCAGCGGGTTCTGCTTCACGCCACCCTTTCTCTTCGGCACGTGGCTCGACGCCTCGTAGTCATCGTCGTTCGACTTGCGCTTCGGCTTGCGGCGGAATCGCAGCTTCTTCTTCAGCGCCTCGTCGCCCTCCTTCTCCTCGATCAGTCCCTGCTCAATCATCTGCTCGTAGTAGTTCGCGTCGTAGCCCATCTTGTGGCAGATCAGACACTCGTACCGGTGGTTGATGCAGTCGTTACACTTCCACGTGGCTTTCTGTTTCTTCATCGGCGGGTCTGACGGTCACACACTCTCTCCACACTCACTCTCAACGCACTCGGGGTGGAAGCACCGACGACACGGACCCGTGCAGCGGATCAAGCAGTAGTCGTGGTAGCACTTGCAACACACCTCGTCCGCCAACTCGCCCTTCGTGTTCGTCGTGAAGTCAGGATCGTTCAGCGAGTACGTGTCCTCCACCACGTTGCTCGTGATCTGCTTGCGCTTGCGACTCGGCTTCTCCACCTCGTTCAACATATGCGCTGCCTGCTTGCGTTGCTCCTCGTCGAACTGGTTCTCCATCAGCGACACCTGCTTCAGCGCCGTCTTCAGCAACTCGTACCACTCCGGCAGACTCTCGCCACTCAGCATCTGGTCAATCACCTCCTTGCTCATTGACATCAACTCCTCGTAGTACGCCTTCTTCGTCGCCTCGTCCTTCAGCGCGCGACCGTCCTCCAGACGCTCCAGGATCGTCTCGCGCGAGTCCTCGCCGAACACCTTCTTCCAGAACAGCGGGTCGTTGATGTCCAGCTTCGAGTCGCTCTGCTTCGAGATGAAGGACGTCTTGTTGAAAATGGAGCTGTTCTTCGAGTGGTCGTACGTGATCACGCGACTTCGCTTCTCCAACAGGTCGTTGATGTCCGCCTCGCAGAACACCTTTGACTGCTCCTCGCCCTCCTTGTCCTCCAGCAGCGCCGAGTACGCGCCCTCCTTCAGCAGCGTCTCCACCACGTCCGCCGACATGTTCTTGCGCCCGTTGCTCATCACCGCCTGCTCCAGACCCAGCTTCATGCTCGCACGTTGGAACATCGCCGACTCGTACGTGCCGCGCGTGATCAGTCGGTACACACGCACGGACTTGGTCTGTCCGATGCGGTGGCAACGCGCCTGCGCCTGCACGTCGTTCTACGCTCGTAACCACGCCCTGACACCTACCTGAGGGTTCCAATCACTGTCGAAGATGATCACCGTGTCGGCGCTGGTGAGTGTGATGCCCACGCCGCCCGCGCGCGTGCTCAGCAGGAAGCAGAACACGTCGCCCTTCTCGTCGTTGAAGCGCTGAATCGCGTCGTCACGCGCGTTGCCGCGAATCGACCCATCGATGCGCGTGTAGACAAAACCCGCCAGTTTCAGGTACTTCTCTAGCAGGTCCAGCATCATCGTGAACTGACTGAAGATCAACACGCGATGTCCCTCCGCCTTCAGCTTGCTCAGCAGCTTGTGTAACAACACCATCTTGCCACTGCTCGCCACCAGCGGGTGCTCGCTCAGGTCCTTCACCTCCTTCACGCCCTGACCCTCCTCCATCTCCTCCACACCCTCCAACAGGTACGGATGGTTGCAGCACTTCCGGAATTGAATCTCCATGTTCACCAAGCGAGGGCCCTTGTTCGCGTTCGTCACCTTCGTCACGCCCAGACCCGATTTCACGTACCCGTGCACGAAAAAGTCCCGATTATGGTCGTAGATCGCGCGGTAGTAGGTCTTCTGCTTGGTGGTGAGCTCCACGTCGATAATCGTCTCTTCTTTCGGCGGAATCGAGTCCTCCACGTCCTCCTTCAGACGACGCAGCACGAATTGGGACAGGGACTTCTGCAGCGCCTTGACCTGATTCTGGTTGTGCAGGTCGCCGTACTGCTGCAAGAACTCCGACGCGGACGGGAAGGTGAGGGGTGCCACAAAGTTTAGCAACGTCCACAGCTCCGTCATGTTGTTCTGCAGCGGCGTGCCGGTGAGGAGCACGCACTGCTGCCATTTGAAGTTGTGCAGCGTCTGCTGGAGCTTGCCCGACTTGTTCTTCATGCGCTGCGCCTCGTCCACCACCACCAGCGACCACTTCACCTACGCATGACTCGAGACAACGACAATGACAGGCATCAACTCCTCCATGTCGGCGATGGTGATTTCGTAGGTGGTGAGAAGCACGTCGAACTTGTACACCTCGTGGTCCACGCCCTCGGGGATCTGCTTGCTGTTGTAGTACCACTCGTACTTCTCGATCAGCTTGCGAACCTCCTTCCCGCCCTCGTTGTCGTGGTACATGATCACGTTCAACGACGTCCAGCTCTCGATCTCGCGTCGCCAGAAACCCAGCGTCGACAGCGGCGCGATCACCAGAATCGGCTGCTGTGTTTGCATGCTAGAGGTGACGGAGACACCACACACTCACTTGTGGATCACGTGCTCCATCAGGCTGATCACCTGGATCGTCTTGCCCAGACCCATCTCGTCCGCCAGGATGCTGTTCTTGCCCTCGTTGTAGTTGTTCTTCAGCCAGCGGAAGCCCTCCCACTGGTACGACCGCAGCGTCTATCCCTCACACCTCCACACAACACACACCTTTCCCTCCTTGAACGTCAACATCGATTTTTCGCCGCGCATCACGCGCTCCGCCTTCGACTTCAGCGGCGCCAGCTTCCACTCGGGCACGCGCTGTCGCTGCTCGTACGCCTCGATCATCTCCTTGTCCGTGATCACGTCGCGCTTCTCCCACGTGCAGTCCTTGTAGCTCAGATCCGCCCACTTCACAAGGTATCTGTTGATCATCATGAACCACTGAACGCACTTCACGTCGTCCTCGCTGTCGTTCTGGATGCAGGAGATCAGGTCGTTCATCTCCGCCAGCTTCGCCTCGTACTGTTCGCGTCGCTGCTGGTACACGTCCTCTAGCGCGTTGCACATGATCACCACCGCGCAGTTCGGGTTTTGGTTGTATCTAGTCATGACGCTCACTCCACACACACACAAGTGACAGTTGGCGAAGAGTAAGTCCAGGTCTGCGAAGAACTCCTGGTCACTGGTGTAGGCTTCTCTGACGACGCCCTCCTCACTACCCTTCACACAGCCCGTCTGGCTTACTCGTCGAACAGCACGCCGTCTTCTCGCATCAGCTGCTTCTCCGCGCCGCTCAGCTTCTCCATGATCTTCTTCACCCACATCGGATGTTTCACCACCTCGTAGTACCCCGGCGCGCCGTCGCGCACCTCGTCCACGCGGTCCATGAACGGATCGATGTACACGTAACCACCGCCACTCACCTCGCACAGCGCGGTCAGGATCTCGCGACACCCGCGCTGCCAGAAGCCTCGCATGTCCAGCTCCATGTCCTTGCTGCACGCCACCACGCGCTCGATCTCGCAGTAGTTCGGGTTGAAGAACGCCTCCTCCGCCGTGTTCGGTGCGTACTCCACGATGTACCCGTTGTCATCGCGCGGCAGCATCTTCACGAAGCGGTACAGTCGCGACTTGCCGTGCGGCGGGTTGTCGTTCACCATCGTGTCGTACGACAGCCAGGCGAGGTGCAGGTACGACTGACGCTTCCACTTCACCAGGTACTCGAAGGCGCTGTTGTCGAGGTCGCCCTCCATCTGCGGCGCGCTGTCCGTGATTCCCTGCGGTGTGAGAGTGAAGGAGAAGGCGTACGATGGCGAGGCGAGAACGGCGCGACACCTCCGCCGCCTCGGGCGTGTTGGGCAGCACGCGACGACCCAGGATACGCTCGATTTTGCTCCCGGAGTCGGAGAAGCTGTGCGAGGTGTGGGAAGACACTCTGTCCGTGTCGTCGTCGGAATCATCGCTGGCATCGGAGAGGAAGTTCTGGGGAATGAACGCGTGGCGACGACTAGGCGTAAAACACGGAGGAGAGAAGATACATGCGCGTAGAGCGTCGAGTGGTCTCTGGCTCCGATTCTTCCTTCACCACTGGAATACCACGCTGTTTGGCATGCTTCGACGATTTGTCGTCACCATCTGAGGAATCGTCGCTCCAAGGATGTCCCCGAAACGAATACGAGCTCCGAGTGCGTCTTCTCCTCGTCGAATCCGTGTCGTCGTCGTCCTCCTGTCTGCCGCCATAGTCGTCCTCACTACGGATCACTACTACAAACGCGACACGAACTCCGAGGGCATGTCCTCCATCTCGTTCTCTTGGATATCGAAATCCTCGTCACTGTCCTCCTTGCGGATTTTCTGTCTCTTGGGAACGCTCTGCGGCTCAGATACCGACAAGCACCACGTACCGGCGTATAATCCGTTCTCCTGTCCATTTCGCGACACGCTGGACACAGAAAGCTACGGAGTCAGACGAAATACGCACGAGAGCCTACTGAGGACTGGCGTATGCCCTTTCGATCTCCTCCTTCGTCATTCCAAAGCACTCTGGATGAATCTTGTTGTGATAAGGGCACTGGGGGCCCTGGCAGGTGAGTATCAGTCCATTGCCTTGCTGGCGACAGATACAGATGTCTGCGGGGTGTTGCTGCACTGCCTGGGACGATCCGTTGACGGTAGGTCCACTCATCCCTGGTTTAATGAAGCCAAATTTGAAAACAGCCAGCACCAGCCGTTTCGTCCCGTGCTCCGTTCGCTTCCTTTCCTCGCGCTCCGCCAAGTGCGCCCTCGCCACCGCTGAATCCACTCCTCAACGCATCCATCGGACGTGTTCCAACAAACAACGCAGAAAAAGCTGCCGATACTCTACGCATTTTTAGTGCTTGCGAGCAGGAGCCTCAGAACCCTCCTGGAAATTGTTCTTGAAACGACGAGTCATGGTCTTGAGGTAGCTCATACGACCCGTTCCCTGACCTCGGCGACGAGAACTCTTCAACGCCCAGTTGTCTACGCACGGTTACAACCCTCCCTCCCGAACGACCTCAGCACGCACTTACAGTGTCTCATCTTGGCATCAGGGTAACCGCACGATCCACATCTGCTCTTCTGAATGTGGAAAGCACGACGTCCGCATCTTCTGCAGATGGTGTGAGTCTTATCATGTCTCTTACCGAAAGAAGAAGTACCCTTAGTCTACACACCGATTAATTTCCCAACTCCACCAAAGCGCGCCAAAGACACACATGACGCAACCGTGCACTTCCGGTCCTCCCAAATCGAACCGTCAGCCTCTACACGCAGGCACGGCAACACCTACCATTTCTCGTGATTTCTAGCAGCGATTCTGTTTCACTACCAGCCAAGAATGGAGGAGAGAGAAACGTGCAGTGGTCCTTCCTTATCAAGCCTCTTTCCACTGTAGGTACCGTCGTCCGAATATGCCTCCTAGGACCGTATTCGTGTTCGATTCTGTTCCGGGAACGGGAAACAGTCGCTCCATTCTGAAGGACATGCTGTGCGGAATCCACTCCAGAAGTGAAGGAGAAGTGGGAAACCCATAACCAATGTTTTCGGTCTCCACTCACGCGATGACTGAAAAGGGCTGGCGTTCGTCTACGGTCTATTGACGTCGAAAACTATGCTGATAGTTTCTTACCCTAACCCGCGCTTTCTCGCAGCGATGCGATCCAGGGTGTTTTGTGTGTTTCCCCTCAACAAGAAACACTAGTAGACCCGCTTGTGCCGTTTCGTGAGTACCGAAACCAGAGGTCCGCCTCGTGGCATGGGCAACAAACAAACGAAGGTACAGCTAGAAAAACTCCTCCACGTCGTAGTCCACGTCCTGGTGGCGTCGCTTCCGACTCAGCTCGCTCCGTCTGTGCTTCTCCTTCAGTCGCTTCTCGTTCTCGATGGGGTCGATCACTACGCCTCACTCCTCCCCTGCGCCTCTACCCCCGATGGTGTGTCGATCCAGCGTCGAAACGCACGCCTGGTTCACCTTCTTCTGCAATTTCCGCATCACCTCGACGCGATTCGCCACAATGGAGCGGTGGAGTGATGACACCAGCGAGAAGTTGCCCTTATCGTCGATGTGAATCGCCTGCTGCTGCTTGAACACGTCCTTCACTCGCCTACACCTCACCCGCGCGAAAGACACCTACTGAGGCATCCATTCCGCCTCATCCACGTTGAACGACACGACGACACGCGAAGTCAGGTCGGATGGAGACGCATTTCCTTCAAGGGTGAAGACAAGAAGAAGGGTCGCTACCTCCGACGGCTTTGTATCGGTTTATATTCACAGTGATTTTGTTTTCTGGAACCTCGATGAATGGGTTCTTCGGATCCGCTTTCCGCTGCTTTGAGGAGAAGAATCTGCAAAGAACCGCGGAACGATTCGGAACGACGGTTGATGTGGCGCAGAGTGAAAATCGACCCACCAACAGAGGGAAACGGTACATGGCAACGAAGAATACGTCCAGAAAGGGAGGCGGGGGAAACGGTTATTCGGCGAATCCGAGGGACGCGTGTATTGCAAGAACGGAGGAAGACTGAGTCTTCTGGAGCCGAGAATGAACAAACAGAGGGAAACCAAAACGATGTGAAGCGTTACTCCTCCTTCTGTTTATCACACTCCAACTCCTCGTGGAAGGCGCCATACACGTAAACGAAGATGACCACGTTCGTCGCAATTACTGCCGCAATCGCCCTATGCGTCACATGCTCGATGAACAACGAACGCTATCGTGTTGATGGTATTCGGGTTCTTCACGCCGATCACTACTCATGACGAAGGAAGAAATCGAGTACAGGGCAGAAGAACATACATGAAGACGAACAGAACCGACAGCGGCACGGCGACCATGAGGCATGAGAATTTCACGAGTTTGTTAAGCACGAACTTGTTTCCAGGAGCAATGAGTCTAAAGGGAGAAGCAGCGCCCTTCTCTTACAGGTTTTCGACCGCCTTGTTGGACATGGTCACGTGTGAGAAAGCAACAGACAAATAAAAGAACAAATGACTTCACTAATCCCAACCATCGAGCTCCGTTTCTCCCGCTCCCTTCAAGAACGAAGCAACGGCCTCGGAGTCCACCTTCACCTTCTTCGTCTCCACATCCATCACACCCGACTGCTGAGGCTCCATTTCCTCAGGAGCTTGTTCCACGTCGGAAGTGGGCTTCTCTTCCTTCGTTTCTTCCTTCTTTGTTTCTTCCTTCTTCGTCGTCGTTCCCTTCTTCGCCACTTCCTTCTTCGTCACCTCCTTCTTCGCCGTTCCCTTCTTAGCAGACTCCTTCATCCCACTCTTCCCCGGATTCCTCTCCTCGTAGTGGCGCTTGCGGTTCTCTCTCTTCTCCTTTCCCAATGCCAGCTGGTGGTTGTTCAGCGTCACCAGCTGCGGAAGCATCGACTTGATCTCCGACGTCACCTCCGTCAACTTCGACTCGTCGCCTTCGTGCACCGTGTAGAACAGGTTCTGCGCGACGTTCAGCTTCGTCAGACTCTACGCTTCAATCTACAGCCCAATCGCTACGGGCATCTTGGAAAACACCGACAGCACCTTCACATTCTCTAAAAGATTGTTGCCCAAATCCAACTGCGCCAGGTGGACCAGCTTCGTGATCTCATCGGGGATGGAACTGATCTTGTTGCTGTTGAGGTTCAACTCCTTCAAATCTGTCATGTGGAACACGGGAGGGAATTCGTGAAGTTGGTTGTGTCCACTACGCGTTAAGAGGGGTGAGAGAATGAACAGTGACAGCTTTCGGAGCTTTGTGAGGTGCGCAAACGACTCCTTGGAAATGGAAGAAATGGTGTTGTTTGACAAAACGAGCGTATTGAGTTGCTGGAGCGAGCTCACGAACTCCACGCTCTCCAGCTTGTTGTTGTTCAGCAGCAGACACTTCAGATTCACCATCTTCACGAACGCGAAGTCAGGAATCACGCCAATTCGGTTGTTACCCAGATTCAACAACACGAGCTTGTCCAGCAACAGAATGCCACGAATGCCCTTTCCTGACAGCATGTTGTTGCTCAGATTCAAAAGCGTCAACTCCTTCAGCTCCTCCAGGGCCTATCGGTGATACGGCGATTGAAAACGCTACCCGAACCGACTTCAACTGGTTGTGGGACAAGTCAATGCGATTCGCACGGTCCACGCACGACAACGTCTCAATCTTCGATATTCCCAACTTGGATAAGTTCACCAACTTGGAGCCCGTGTAAGAACTCAGTTTATCTCGTAAGACCGTGCCAATGGTCGTATTGTCGAGAACCGCAATTGTACTGTTCGTCTCCTCCGCATTGTCACTGGACGCCGCAGCTACGTCCTTTCCCCTAGCTGGATTCCCGCTCATGAGTCTTTGTTTGATGGAAGAGGAGAGAAGGGTGTCGTGATTGTTTGCTGTGAGTAATGGAGTTGAGGTGATTCGACTGTGACAGAAGCCAAACAACTGTTCATGAAGCGAGCCCATGCTTCGAACGAAGACGAGCATTCCTTCCTGAGCGACAATTCCTCCTTTCTAAGCCAATTCCTCTACAGTTATCGCGTTTGGGAGAAGTGATGAATAGACCCCGCTCTCCCGTCCAAAGTGGTGAAAGAGGAGAAGGAGGAAGAGCCTTCCACGATCGATCCCTTTGTAGCTCCCTTTCCGAACCGTTATCGAGACAAGTTCGTGACGCCTTGCAATGACTGCTTTGTGAACTGGTACGGAATGTATGAGATCTGTTCACTGTCATAGCCATGTTTGTCGCCATCATCCAGAGAAGCGACTCAAATTGCTCATTATCGGCCACAATCCGTCGGAGCATGCATGGAAGAGCGGAAACATGTACAGCAACCCGACCAATCGGATGTGGAAGATTCTGACGGGAACGCTCGTCTCGTCTCCGGAATACAGGGTTGGAGTTGGTTGTATGGTTTATCCTAAGGGAATCATTCAAAGCACACTCTCCATCAATGATCAGAATTCCCTTCCCGCAGAGTATGGTATTGGCTTCTGCGACGTGGGCACGGTTCCTGGGAACCAGTCAGACTCCTTCTCCAAGTCGGAGTTGGAGGCGTGGCGCATTGACTTCTACAGACGTCTAAGGAATCATCTGAAGCGTGTCTGCAAGCAGGAGCACGATGAGCCGGATGTAGGGGAGTGGGGTTCTAGTGAGGATTAGTGTTCATTGCATTGTCATGCTCCATCCGTGGTGCTCTTCGCTGGAAAGAAACAGGTTGGAGTTTGTGGGGGAGTTAAGAGTAGTACTGCATTCTCTCTGGGAAGTCTGTCGCTCCGACGGGTCTTCAGACGACACTTCCGGCAAATTGGCCTTTTGGGACGCGTGAGTGTTTGTGTTGGGAGTTGAGCGACAGAATCGAAGGTGTTCGTGTGTCCGAGCACGAGTGGAAGAGTGGTGATGAAGAAGGAGGAGTTGGCGAAGTGTTATGAGGATGTGTTTGATGTCGTGAGAGGGGTTGATTGGAGTGTTTGTTGTGAAAGGGTTGATAGAGAAAAGAGAATGGTAATTGCGATTAGTTGAAGAAGCGTTGAAGAGCGCCGATGTCTGTGAGTAAGAAAGGGAATGAAGGAGGTACTTCCTCGGATGGTGACGTCATCCTTATACTGGAATGCATAACTTGTAAGAACCACATTGGTGAGACTGGGCATGTCTAAACATCATTTCATGGTGTTTGAGAATCACTCTCAAGAGTGATGTGACGAGGGAAGGAAAAGATACCATAACAAGTACCGAGTTCTGTTGTGAGTGTTGTGAGCTTGGGCAAGTCTAGTCAATCAATTCACTTAACTAGAATCACTTCGCATTATCAATGTGGCTGAATCACTCCACTTGAATTTGAATGCGCTATAACCCAATTGAATGGAAGTCAATTCAGGCAAGTCTAGTCAATCAATCACATCATATTCAATCACTCTCAAACACAGCACGACGACAATCATAGAATGCATCATAACCGAACAACAGTGATTTGAGAGAAGGCATGTCTAGTAATCACTCATTCTAAATGAGAATACTCTTCAACTCCAACGAAGCAGCATGGAAGTTGTAACTCTCGGCATCCAAATCACCCATCTCAATCACTTCCAACGCATCCACATTCTCAATCTCAAT